>PVIJ01005904.1:0-98198 GCA_004024925.1 Scalopus aquaticus | reverse complement strand
ATTAGATGTCCCCTCTCTTCTCTTTACTCCGACTCTTCAGTTTATTTATAAGTCCAAAGCACCCCCAGGGTCGATTGTATTGCGTAGGGTATCCAGTTCTCGTTGAGACAGCTCTCAAAGTTAGGGATATTTTTCTCCAAGAATCGATTTTTTGCAGGAGAGCCTGATCCTAGCGTCTGTTCGCCGCCATGTTTTGGGGCGTTCTGACATTTATTGTTAAGGAGTGAAATGAATGCTGTATAAAGCATATATATATCAATTAATTAAAATCACATTTACTCACAGTAACCAGAACAAATCAGATGCAAATTATTTTAAATTATTTTTAATTTTTAATTATCAGCTGCACAATTTTCCATATGCTTATTGTGACTATAGTCTTCTTTAAGTAAGTGCTAATTTATACTACTAGAAAAACAATCCTAGAAATCTAAAGTACTCATTAGAAAATGCATTTAAATCCATTATAGATAGGCAGATCTGCATTACTTTGGATTTAGAAATAATAGTTATTAAATTGACATATTTACTTTCTCATTAATTTATATTGAGCAAAACATGGGTAAATGCGTAATTTTATCCCATGTTTATAAAATATATACATTTTTATTCATAATGGTTGCTTTTATCAACATCATAAATTTCCACTTCCAAAGGAAAACTTGCTAAACTTTTTCTAGAAAGATTTTATTCCAGCATTGAGTCATATTAAAATATGAGTAAGTTTACACTGGCAGGAAACACATGAAATCATCAAAGTTGAGAGGCACATAGTAGTATAGGGGGAATTTGAGGAAATGCTGCTTATCCAGCATCACTGCTATGGCTACCTAGAGGCCAGTTTAATTAGGCTACAATTCATATTGCAGAAAGCATTTTTATAATTACCTTCAAATGACCAAGCCATATAGTATTCTATAGAGAGCTGAATATTCCCAGTAATAAACCAATTTTCAGTTGACTGGATTTTTTTATCTAAGGCATTTATTGAGCAAACAATATTTAAATATATGTTACCAATTTTATATCGTTGTAAATAGATGAATTTTAGGAGCTTACTTCAGAACAAATAGAAGTGGTATAAAGATGTTAAAAATAAAAATTAATATTTAAATACCTACACTGCTTAAAGCAAATAAAAGTCTTCTATCTAAAACTTAGAAATACTTAAAACCATTGTTTCAGATTGTATCAAAAGACATGTAATTGATTCATTTGGAAAATATATATAATTGAAACCAATATTTCTTTTTTTTTTTAAAGATTTATTTTTATTATTTATACATACAAGCTGGGGTACAGGCCAGAGGCGTGGGGCGGCGAGAGGGTTCACCAGAGACAGAGCGGGGAGCAGAACAGGCAGATCAGAAATACACTGCTGAGGGGAGCAGCGGGTGAGGCAGGAGAGGTCTGCCGCCCATGTGGGATTCTCCCCGGCTGGGCGTCGAACTCGCGTTGCCGCTGCCGACAGCTCCACAGCACAGCACTTAACCGCTGCGCCACTGGGGAGGCCCGAAACCAATATTTCTTAATGATGAGTTAGGAAAGACTACTTCATTTGCTGATTCAGGGTGTTGGTACTCATTTTTTCTATGGTGTAAAACTGACTTAATCATATTGATAGTTCCTTTATGGTGTTTCTTTTTTTCAGTTCTACATTTTGACTGTTCCAAAGGATAAGACACTTTAGTACATCAAAATATAATTTCACACCTAAAAGTGATGAAATTTTTAGGCAGAGAATCATGGTGTTGAGGTTCTTTTAATAATCTAAAATATTTCCTGTTCTTGAAGTAGAACCATCGAGAGAGATTGATAGATTGTAAATGCAGAAATTTTTAAAACATCATGAGGATAAGGGATATATAAATCATTACTTTTTTTAAAGTACAATAGATTAGAAATGATACTTAATCTCTCATTGTTCACAGTAACACAAATGTTCTATACTTTCCACTTAATTTAAAAAACCCATATATTCACTAAAAGAGAAAATGTCAGTACTATGAATTATGACTTTAATAATTCCAAATCAGTTAAAAGTCTTAAGACTAAAATGAAGTGAAAAATATAATACTATATGTTTAGTTGTGAGTATTTTGAACAGAGTGAAATAAAGAAATAAACTTATTTCTATCTATCTTATTTCTATTATTATCTAGTTGTACTTATTACAACTGGCATAACATGTTTAACCTACAAATTAGAAATATGAAACAAAGAAAAGTAATAGTTTTTCTTCACAGAAAGAAAAAAGTTATTACTTCCATTTATACCACTCTAAATCCAAATTCTCATTTAAATGTTACTTGGGTAAGATGCTAATGGACTTAGACATGATTTAGAATCTGTATATACTCTTTGCATTAAACATAGTGATGTAAGATACATCAAATTCATAGGGAGCCAACTTAACCTAGTTACAGACAAGAATATGAAGCTGATATCTAATATTCCTGATATGATTTAATAATTTCCTGGAAGTTTCCCTAATTCATATTGGAAGAAATGAAAATTTCCATTATCAGCAGTTGACATAATAGTCTACCTTTAAACTTTTGAGAAATCAATTGAAAAGCTATTATACTAGAAATAAGATTTACTAAAGTACCCTCTTACAAAGTAAAAATACAAAAATCAATATTTATTCAAGTAATTCATCCTTCAGGTATCAGTTTAAATATCATCCTCCAGATGAATTTTTAAATCAGCTCTTACATCACACTCACAATTTCTACTCTTCTTTCAAAGTCCTTATCAGCAGGTTATATTTGTAACTATTTATGTAAGGGTTTTATAAAACTGTAAATTTAATATTTCAAAGTAAATAGTAAAGGAATGTTTTTAAATGTGACTATTTCAGAAGTTCACTTGGAGTAATAGATCAAATAGAAACATTTTTGTAAAGGACAATGAGAAGGGAATTGCTACATTCCCAACAAGTAAATGTGCTGCACTTTACTCAAAGTAGTGTGATACTGACTCTGGAACATAAAAATAACCAAAAACTAACATATCAAAACAATTACATATGTTTGCAAAAAAAAAAAATGTGAAGAAAGAATACTAGTTTTGAAGTGCAATATCTGAAATTTAAAAGTTTTCTTAATAACATAACATATGTGATATTCTAAAGCCTATTAATAACAACAATAAATACTAATTTTAAATGACATGTCAAATTTAAAACAACACATAGCTTTCACACTTATTTGAAAATCCAAATTTATAAATCACCCATTTGGGGCAGTCCCCACATATTTCCCTTAGCTCCTCACTCTTTTGTGTCTTTTGTCCAAGGACTAATAATTATTTTGTTAACAAAGGATGGCTTTCAAATCCTCTTTCTGGGCCTCCCTGGTGGCACAGTGGTTAAGCGCTGCACTGTGGATCTGTCAGCAGTGGGGATGCAAGTTCGAAGCCTGGCCAGGGAGATCCCCACATGGTACGACTGACCTCTCCTGCCTTGCCCGTTGCTCCCCTCAACAGTGTATTTCCGTAGATCTGCCTGTTCTGCTCCCCGCTCTGTCTCTGGTGAACTCTCTTGCCCCATGCATCTGGCCTGTACCCCAGCTTGTATGCATAAATAAATAAATCAAAAAAAGCAAACAAACAAATCCTCTTTCTACTAGTGAAAAGGCCCCTCACTCAACACATATTTTCAGTAGTATTTGTTTAACATGTAAACTTATAATATCCACTTTGTACAATAAACCCACCAAGTGTTAAGCATGTGCAAAATGACAATTGAAAAAAATAAGTATTAGAATAATATTTTAAATACACTCTAAATCTAAATGCAATTAGAGTAATAATTAAAAGGACTTGTAAAGTAAATTTTAGTATGTACCATTTTTGCATTTTTATATGTCATAAATGATAAATAAATACATCTACAAATTAAATAGAATCAGCAAACTCTGCTCTGCAGGTCAAAATCAGTCTGTTACTTTTAATATACTACCCATGAGCTAAAACTGTTAATAATTTCAAATGTTATTAATGGGGAACATAACTCCCTACTGCTTAAGTGTGAATGTAAGTGACTGTCAAGGCATGAGTACAAAATAGAAGGAGGGAAAATAATAACTTCTCTGTAGAGAAACTTGGTAAATACTACCTTAGCCTGTTAATCAAGACTAGCATCAACAACCATAAATCATTTTGATAATATGTGCCCGTGTTAGGATGCGAATAATATGGCACTTTACCTCTCTGACGCCATTACTAAACTATGTCTCTAGTCTAATCATCAGAAAAATACTAGAGAAATTCTTTTGCAGGGCGTATTTCAGAACACTTCAAACTTCCAGAATCCTGTAGAAAAGAAATATCTGAGAGAAAAATCACAGTCAAAAAAGCCTAGTAAGACAGGACAAGTAAACAGGATGCGGTGTCCTGGATGGGCTTATGGAGCAGGAATAGGACACGAAGGAAATGCCAAAAAAATAAATAATAAATAAATTCTGGATTTTGATTAATAATAATGTGTCAATATTGACTCATAAATTGAAACAAGTTATTCATGTAAGAATGTCAACAATAGTGCCAATTGTACAAAGGGATGTATGTGGGAAAACTGTACTGTCTACTCACTTTCTCTGTAAATCTAAAACATTTCTAAAATTTTAAGTGTATTAATAATACAACAAAAGAATATTGACAAAAATAAGGGCTAACAAAGCCTAAAATGTGTACTATCTAACCCTTTATAGTAAATGTTTGCTGATATCCAAGTTAGATTTAAAAGATGCTGTATTTATTATATCACATGAGGATAAATCATGGTAGAATAGTAAGCCAATCACAATTTAGGAATTTAATGAAATTTAGGTAGAAAAAATCCTATTTTTTTCTCTTCAATAATCCCATTTCAGTCAAACTCCTTTTTCACTGATCTTACTATATTGGAATTTTATTTTGAATACCTGTCTTGCCACCAGTCGATTACTAAGAGGAAGGGGCTCTGCCTATTTATATCTCTATTACCAAGCTTACTGCCTGAAACATAGAATGAAAGAAAAGAAAAAATATTTATTGAACAGAACTAAACACTTTAAATATAACTTCAGGCAATGTGACTTCTCAGCAACAGAATGTAATATATTTACAAGAATTACCATACTGAAATGTGTCTCACCATACTGGAGAAAAACTTTCAGAGAATGAAACTGGTATAAATACTGTAAGGGAATAATTAATGGGGAATTTAGATTTTATGTAACTTAGATTTTAATGTTTGGTAAACCTGGTTTCAAATTGCTAAAAGGACAATTATTAACTGTGATTTAAGATATACTCTTTCTGTGCACCTCATTTTTCTGATATTATTTAACATAGATTCCTTTTACCACCTAAGAAGCTGTGATGAATAAATGAATCTATGCATGAAACCTCGTGTTCAGACACAGTAGAAATAAAACATGCTAATCTGACTATGTTTAAGGGTAATATAGTTACTCATATGTTTATGCCTTTAGTACTAAGTTTAAGTATTTTTATTCAATCTTATAATAAGTTGATATTTGTTGAAGTAAGCTTAATTAAGTAATGCTTTGGCAGAAATATTATTGGTACATAGCAATTTATAGCTAATTAACTTGTATGTTCAAACAAATACAAACCGTAATTGTTTTCTGTAAAATATTTAATAGTATTATTAACATATCACTTGCTTTTGCTGACATTTATTTCCATAAGCCCAATTGGATTTATCTCTGTCTCTACATTTTATGAAATAGTTATAAAAGTGGAAAAAGGAAGTTTTTTAGCTGTCATTCAAACATCCTCAGAAATTAATTTAGGAACCACGGCATGCATGAGAAACTTTTCTTAATGGAGTTGCATATATATTTCAAATAAAAGTATTGGACATGGCATAAATCAAAATTGTTACAGACTTCTAAACTTCAACAAAAGTGGTAGAACATTGCATTGGAAACAGTACTAAATATGACCTCTGTTCTTTGTCTCTGTTTTGAAGTATTTCTTTTTTTTTAATTTATTTATGCATGCATACAAGCTGGGGTACAGGCCAGAGGCGTTGGGCGGCGAGAGGTTTCACCAGAGACAGAGTGGGGAGCAGAACAGGCAGATCGATGGAAATGCACTGCTGAGCAGACAGTGGGAGAGGCAGGAGAGGTCTGCCGCGACATGTGGGAATCTCCCCGGCTGGGCTTCGAACTCGTGTCACTGCTGCTGACAGCTCCACAGCGTGAGGCCCGTGAAGTATTTTTTAATCTTAACTATTATAGTCTCAGAAAGCAATGCAGTATAGCAGATACATTGTTACTTTTCTTCTTAACACATTGTTTGCAGGTAGTTTTTATCACGCGCTAACAGGTGGCGCGGGCCATTTTTGCTAATTTTTTAAGTATAAAAAAAAGTATAAAAATAAACATATTTATACATTACCCGCATTCTACCGCTAGTCTATAAAAAACGTATTAATACGTGTCCCGCGCTCTACCACCAGTCAACTTAAAACGTATAAATACGTGTCCCGCATACAATGTGTTAATAAACTGAAAGTATACCACCTATATTAGACACAGTTTGAAAAAATTAAAAAGGATAGAAATAAAATTGTTATTTATTATTACTATTTAAGTGACACTAACAATCATTACATTTTTGAGCAGTTATTTTTATTTTTAATTAAATTTTCTTTAATCGTATCTGATATTCTTAAGTAATTAATATTAAAGAAAAATAATAATTTCTCTAGCCCACCTTTTTCTGTTCCCAGGAGAACTTTACACCTGGGTGGGGGGAGTTTTCACGAGTAATAATTAATTTGAGTAATTACATACAAATAAAAAAAACTACATTTAGTGTATTTGCTGTAAAGTACATAAAAGACCACTATATTGAATTTTTAATTGGGTAATTATTGAAAAGTAAAATCATTAAATATTACTGAGAAGAGAAGGTATATGAGTTATAAAGCTATGTTAAACATTGAGACTATCTTCTTTCAAATATGCACACAGAATCCATGGTTGAGGTGTGTATATCTGTATGATATTATTATTTATAGTTAAAGGAAAAACTATATGTAATAATTATTAATATTTAAAATTTTATGAATAAGAAAGTAAAGGCTAGAAATATATTTGTGCATGATTGAACTATTTGGTATGTTTCTTGTCAAATATGTATTGTGTTCTTTTCTCTAAATTTGATAAAATATAAATAGTAGAGTATTTTTTTCATCGTTAGTGAAATCCAATTTTCCAATATTTTCGATATTTACTGAAAACAAATAAAGCAAAGGAAAAAGAAGGCAATGTGGGTAAAAATACATTTTTAATTTTATTTTTACTAAGGCAACAATGGTTACACCTCTGTGCATTATTTATAGGAACAGCATCCAACACTTTAGGTTTACACTGAAAGAAGGTTTGAGACTTAAAATATAGACACACATTTACCACTTTACAATTACACCTCCTAGTCTTTCCCAAAGCAACCAGCAAATTCAGAGTCCCATCCAATATTATTGGGCAATTAAATCCATTTTAACATTTTTTTTTCCTGGCACAAATTATGCCACTTATTCATGGTAGAACACAAGTAAAAAATTCCAGGCAAGATGCATAAATAAACTTTACATCTAGACAATGGACTTTAGTACTGAAAAGAATTGAACTGTGAAGCCATGAAAGGGCATGGAAGAAACTTAAATATATGTTCCTCAGTGACAGAAGCCAATCTGAAAAGGCAGCATACTATGTGATTCCAAATACTTGACATTCTGTAAAAGGTAAAACTATAGGAATGGTAAAAGATCAGTGGTTGGGAGGGATAACTACATAGAATACAGAGGATTTTTCAGTTCTATGAAAATCCTCTATGATTCTCTAATGATGAATTCATGTCTTTGTGCATTTGCCCAAACCGGCAGTATATATAACACTAAGAGTGAACCATAATGTAAAACTCTGGACTCTGCATAATAATGATATGTCAAAGGAGTTCATCCGTTCTAACAAATGTACCACACTGGTTGTAGGTGTTAATAATGGGGTAACAGGGCCTCCTTGGTGGCACAGCGGCTTAAGTGCTATGCTGTGGAGCTGTCGGCAGCCATGAAGCAAGTTCAATGCCCCTCAGGGGAAATTCCCACATGGCGCAGCAGACCTCTCCTGCCTCGCCCGCTGCTCCCCTCAGCAGTGTATTTCTGATCTGCCTGTTCGACTCCCCACTGTCTCTGGTGAACCCTCTCGCCGCCCCACGCCTCTGGCCTATACTCCAGCTTGAATGCATAAATAAATAAATATTTTTTTTAAATTGTAGAGGTTAATTTTTGTATTGAAAATCAATGCAAAAGACTGACAAAATTTGTTAAAATAAGTAAAATTATAGAATTAACTGGAATTAATCAAAATTAATATGTATTTGGAGAGTAATATATTGCAATATCGCTCACGTAATCTTTATTCAGTGTTTTAAACAATTATTAGAGTAAGAATTATGATAATCTTTATCTAAACTGCCAAATTAAAAATATATTTGTGAAGGAACTTACCTAAAATAACCAATTTTTTAGAAAATACTTCATGAAATTTCTTCCAAATAATAGTTTGCAATTTCTATTGATTATCAGTCCCATAAGGTTTATGATTATTATTCTGATCAGTGTTGCTTTATTTTTATATCTAACAACTCCACTTCCAAAACTTCCACTTGCTCTTCAATTCACACTAATAAACATCTACCAATATATGCTTCTAAAATAAGTCTTTTTTAAGAAGAACCCAATGATCATCAATTTGAGAATTCCAATATTATCACACCAATTTTCTCATTTTAGGCTTTCTTAGCAGTTTTTATTCACATGGTAAATTTTTATATTTTTAAGTTGCTTTTGTTCTGGTTTACGTGTAGTATCACTTAAATTTTCTTCATTCTAATTTTCTTCAAGCAATATTTAAAAAATATACAGAGATAAGAATCAGAGGCATGAACATCATGGGTATTATTACTAATATATTCACTAGTGTTTTTCACCCATCATATTTGAACATTATGTAACATCTACTAGCTTATTGATTTTTATTGAATGAGCATTCAATATATTCTATAGGTGCAGGCAAAATCTCCTATAATAAAGTAACGTTTTTACAAACTAAGTAGTGGAGAAATAATTATTGAAATGAATGGATTAAGCTATTAAATTGAATGGATAAGCTACTAAACTGTATGAGGTCACTTTGTACTATTTTGTTCTATCTTTTCTGTTTAGAGGTTAATTGTTTAGCACATACAGTTCACAATGAGTTTTTTTTTTCTGTTGTGTAAAATCTTTAACATGAATACATGTTTTTTTTCTATAATATCTTATGTCCATATTAGTCCATTAACGATGACATGCATTTGGAAAATAAAGCTATATAATATAATTACCTGAAGTGAAAATCTTGTTTTTGCAAAAGTTATTTCATCTTTGATTATAAAGCAGACCTAAAATATATATAGGAGAAAGAGGGCCTCCCTGGTGGTGCAGTGGTTAAGCGCTGCGCTGTGGAGCTGTCGACAGTGGCGAAGCGAGTTCAACGCCTGGCCAGGGAGATTCCCACATGGCGCAGCAGATCTTTTCTGCCTTGCCTGATGCTTCGCTCAGCAGTGTACTTTGGTCGATCCCTCTTCTGCTCCCCACTCTGTCTCTGGTGAACCCTCCCGCCACCCCACGCCTCTGGCCTGTACCCCAGCTTGCATGCATAAATAAATAAATCTTTAAAAATATATATATATATATATAGGAGAAACAGAAACCAACACCTGAATTACACTGTGCTCTGTAATAAGACAATTATTTTACATAGCTTCCTTGAGCCACATAAATATCCAATTAAATTATTCAGAAACTAATTTTCGGTTCGATCAGTGCCATACTCTACATATACTATAAGAAACTATAGGGATAATCTTTGGAAAACTACTAAAGAAGCAATCTATAATGAGTCATAAATAGTAAAATCTAAACTACAGTTATTCATATTTAATTTTATCCCTTTTGCAAATATTTCACTATTTTGATCTGTTCATATCAAATTACTCAGAATAAAATTTGTCTACAATAAATCTTACTAAGCAAGACCAGATACCATTTCATGCAAGTTCAAAATAAAATAGTTGGATGGGCGTTGATGTTTTTGAGCTTCTAATGGAAAAAATTTTGAGCGCATCGCAATAATCCAATTTCATTTTGACAAGTTACTGCTAAATGTCACTCATGGATATTTAAAAAAAAATTCAACCTCAGGAATAAAATTTTAAAGTTAAAAAATGATAATGTATATCATTGTGTCAAAACAATTTGTTCTAAATTTGAGAAAACTGTTGCACATAGAGGATAAATGATGTGCTAGCCACATAGCTAACGGAGATATGAAGGCAGAAAATAATTTTTGATGTGACTATATTATAGTGTGTATTGCTTTGAGGCAAGGAAAGAGGAATTTAGGAATGGAGACAAGTATTTTAAATAAAACATTCGATAAACTTTTCCAAAAAGGAATTATGATTTAGAGATTATTTCACTTTATTGTTCTGAGTCTCTAGTCCAGGGTGTTTGCCGGTAGATCTTTTTATATCCATCAAAGATTAAAGAAAATTCTATCTTCCTGGAATGACTCAGTCACAGCATTCATTTTTCTTATTTAATCATTAGAAAGGGCTCAAAACTCCTTGCCTCAAAGGAGTTCAGGGCTATTTGGTGGAGCTGCACTGATACTGCTATACATTGTTTTCATAAAAGTTTTACAGGACGTCCTAAAGGTTATTTTAGTTCGCAAAAGACATAGGTGATGTTTTAGAAGAAAGAGAACTTTGAACATAGCGTGGGGACAATCACAGTATTTCATCATTAAGAGACTTTGAGAAAGCTAAGATGTATACTTGAAGAAAAGTCAGCAGAGCCAGATTTAAAAAAACTAATCAATAGACTCCTCAGAACATACGCCCATAGAATAAGGAGCCATTTATAAAGTCATTCGTAAGAACTGTTATTTTTTTTCTATGCCATGTAAATAAAATAATGATGAGTAAATACAATTATTTTTGACACAAATAATCATTTATTCTAAATTGAGAGCCTTTATTACAGTTGATAATATTTTAGAGACTAGGCAAAATATAATAAATAAGGCATAGCCCTACATTCAATTATTTCAAAATATGAGAGAAATGTACATTTAAGAATCATTGTATTATAACAGAAGATCTAATGTGAGGAAGAAGGTAGGATTCAAGAAGTAGAGTAATGGAGGGATGATGATTAAACAAGCAATCTGAGTTTTCCTGGTAAATAACTGGGCAGTAGAATCCCAGTGTGGTGACAGACATGCAGATGTACTTTTGCAGATGGCTCATAGGGAGTGTGGGGAAATTAGAAAAGCTGCCTGCGTAGACTGACATATTAGCCTGTGTTTTTAAAGAGGGTTTTTAGTCGATCTCTGGCATCTGAGTGTTGGAGTAGTCTGACATAAGGTATGCAGATTGTAGAATAGTGATTAAAAATAAACTTTTTGATTTTTTTTAAAATAAAACCTTGTGAGTCATTCTGTGACTACATAAGATTTTGAATAACACAGGTACAAGCGGTTGAGTTATTAAAATTTAAAATTCTTCAGACTTTCCTTTGACTTCCTTAGCCCTTTACTCCTGTTTCCCCTTCAAAGTTACTGCCATTCTCCAATATCCTGTCCTTCTGCCAACTTCATTGTCCAATCAGTTTTTACACTGATCATGGACTATTTGTATCCAATTTGCTTTCATTGGTCAAATTGTTAAACAGATTGTTGACAGATAGCCCTGTCAAGTAGTGTCCTAGAAGCCAGTCGCAGTGATTATTGCAGCTGTCACCTTCTAGTGCCAAAAATTATGTTTTTGTTGTGTGTATGTGGGTTTGTTTGTTTTTGCAATGCTACGATCATTTTATAAAGCCTTCTAAAATATATCTATATTTTCTATTCACAGATAGAAATTAGTTTATTCTGTAAATGTCCCACACTGCTATGTCTGGAATACAAATTAGGCATTATTCACACAATGAAATCATAGAATAAATGTTCTCTCACTTACTGATCTCTCTTTTTCTCTCTCTTTCTCATTTGTGTGTGAACTCATATCCATAATTTAAATAAGATCATTGTATTTGAGAAGTTTCACTCTTTGTTTTTCCCTTTTCAAAAGGGGCAGATGAACTTACTTTACATTCTCTCCTTATCTCTTTAACTTCAAAATAAAGTGTGCATAAGTAAGGAGAATTAGGACTTATTGCTGCATGTCAGAATGAAATCAATGCCACATTTTTCACACCATGCTGAAAACAGACAATGATATCAACCAGTTATCTATAGACGGTTTCTGAGAAAATCTTTAAGAATACAGTGCATGACAATATTTGAGTCTTGGAATAAAGCATTTTTAAGAAATTGGCAATGAGGGTAAAAGAAAGAAATGTATTTTCAAAGATGTTAATAGTTTCCTTTATTGTACCTTAGTCTAGAGAAAGTATTTTAATGAAGACTTTTGGGTAATTTGATAGCATAATAATTTTAATATCTGCAATTAAAAAGCTTTGTGGATAAAAATGAATTGTAATACTTACAACAGAAAATGCAACAAATATTACATGTGAAGTGCCAAGGAAAAAAAAGACAACCATTATATGCCACAATATTATCAGAGAAATATTCATCTTAATACAAAAGATTCAGGAAAAGATTCATTCCATAGAATTCAATGTACAGTCATGATAAAAATGGTAAGAATAAAGTGTGCTCTTTATATTAATAAAGGACAGGTATGAAATGCCTATGCATATATACATCTGTTGTAATCTGAATGTTATTTCATTGAAATTTGTAGTAAAGCAAGAGAGATAACTCCTACTAGTTTTATGATTTTATTGAAAGTCTTAGTATAATGAAGGAGGAAAAATAAAAATGTCTATTGTGTGGAAAAAAACATTTTTATTAGGAGATAGAATAATTGTTTACATAGAAAATATTAAAGAAAAAATTAAACTTAATTTAAAAATATTAAAATTAACCAGTAAATTAAGGAATATCAAATAATGAAAGGCAAAATATAAAAGTCAATCACATTAGATGAAAACAGAAAATTGACATTTAAATTTTTAGAAAATAAAATATCACAAATCAAAAAAGTAAGGATACGGCTAATCAAATCTTTAAAAAGTTCATAAGTTACCAATTACCCAATATCATTGAGAAAAATAAAAATTAAATAAATGGCGTGATCTACTATGTGTATTGCTGCCTCTCAATGCTAAATGGTATATATGCATGCTGAACCCGAATTGTTTCACAGATTCAGTTAAATCTCGGTAAAAAGCAAGTTTGTTTTTGTTTTTTTTTTTTTTTTGTTTTGTTTTTTGATAACTCTAGAAGCTGATTCTAACAGAATATTCTGTGCTGACAGAATATTCCTAACCCCGACTGTTTTGGTGTTGCCTGATTCAATAGACTTTTTTTTGCTCAGATAAATTCTTAAAACATTTAATACGCCTCTGTTGGTCTCTAAACAGTCTGGGGAGTCAAAAGAGGGAACTGAGCTAATTCCTGACAACCCCCTGGGGCAAAAACTGCCAAGTTTAGGTACCTATGTAGCCCTTTGAGCTTACGGGTTTCTTGATGCTCTGGAGGGGGAGGGTAAGTCTGGGATTCTGAATCATACTTCAACAGCTTTTGCATTATGAACTTCCAGGCTTTCTTTGCATAACTTTATTTCTAGATAGGGTCTACAAAGGATTGCTGCTGGACTAGGTCTGACCTAGAAAGTAAACTGGGTTCTGTGTCTGACTGGGTTCAACTCAATACCTGGGGTCTGATATTGGATTGATGCCATTTTAAACTGGATTGGGAGCAGTGTGAGATATTGGATTAATATAACTTTGTTTTAAGGCCAAACAATTAGGACAAACAACCAAAGTCAAAAGTGTCTCGTTCAGGCACTCACTTTAAAGGGTAGAGATAAAATTATTTTCCCTCCTTTACAGTGTTGATGACAAGAATAAGTCTACGAGGACACCCCTTTCTGGAACATGCAGAGGACAGCATCCTGAGACGACTGGGAGAAACTGGAAAAGGATAAAAATTCTAACCAATGTTAATACTCCCAGATAGCTCCCTATGTACTTGCAAAGAGGAAGGTAAATTTTCCAATGTTCCCTCCTTTCAAAGTTCAGATTGCCAGGGAAAAACATTGATTATGGGTCTCTGTTCTTCTAGAAACAATTACTACATTTTCATTTATCTTTACTTTGTATCCTGAAAACTTGACTTGGCAACTGAGATTGGGTGTTTCCAAAATACAGCTGGAAAGACTTACAGGTTGTATAGCCCTAGATATAGCAGCTAGATATTACTGGGCAGAAATGTGGGTACACTGCATTTGTGGAAGGGTAATAGTGACTCTTGTGACTGTCGCCATTCCTTTGGGTAATTAAGCTTTTCATTCTCTTGGTTACCTTTGGAGTGGCTCTGAATCTTGGGAGGGCAGTAACTTTTGCACTGTTCTGTGCTTAAAAATTCAGTGTTCTCTCCTTTCCCTGTACTATGTGCTAGAGTACCACTGCAAAATAGCATAGACTGGGTGGTCTGAAAAAGGAAATTGACTTGCTTATGTTTCTGGAGGTTTTTTTTTTTAAGATTTATTTATTTATGCATACAAGAACTGGGGTGTAGGCCAGAGGTGTGGGGTGGTGAGAGGATTCACCAGAGACAGAGCAGGGAGCAGAACAGGTGGATCGACTGAAGTACATTGCTGAGGGCAGCAGCGGGCAAGGTAAAAGGGGTCTGCTGTGCCATGTGGGAAGCTCCCTGGCACAGGATTGAACTCGTGCTGCAGTGGCTGTGGATAGCTTCATAGTGTTGAGACTTAGCTCGTTGCACCACTAGGGAGGCCTTGTTTCTGGAGGTTGGAAGTACAAGATCAAGGTACTGGAATGATTGGTTTCCTGAAGCCTCTCTTCTCCCTTGTAAATGGCTGCTCTCTAGCTGCTCTTTAAATTGTCACCAGTCAGCATGCACACTTGGTGTCTGTTTTTTTGTCCTAATCTCTTCTTACGGGGACACCTGTTCAACTGAATTGGGCCTAAAGGCCTCATTTTGATGAGTCGGTCTCTTTGCAGGCCCTTATGTCTAATCACATTCTGAGGTACTGCAGACTTAGCACTTCAACATGTAAATGTTGAGAGATAAAAGCCAGTCCATAACCTCTCCCAAACCTGCAGTGACCGGTGTCCTTTTCATATTTGTTTTAGTTTTGTCCTATGGCTGGAATCATAACTAAAATACCTTACAGACTGACTTCTTTCATTTAGCAATATAAATTTAATAGTTGCGTGTGTCGTTAAATGACTTTATAACTAATTTATTTAATTACTGAATGATATTTAATTGTATGTATGTACCTCAATTTGTTAAACTATTCACCTAGTCAAGGATATCTTGATTGCTTCTAGTTTAAATATGGATCAAACTGCTATAAACACTTTTACGCATTTTACTGCATGTGCTTAGGTTTTAAATCAGTTGGGTAAATACCGAGATGTATGATTGTTTGGTATGATCTTCCTTTCCAATCTGTACACCTTAATGAAATTTGACATGCTCAGTGCACAGGAAGAACAATTGCTTAATTTTGTAGGCAAGGGATTTGTGTGGAGTACATGATGATGTAACATATACTTTGTAAGTGATAATTATTTTTATAACTAGTAAACACTACCTGATTTTCCTCTTAACACTTGGAACCATCTGTGCTCAATGACTCATTTCTGTTAAGCATTTTCTTGTGATTCAAAAAATATTTTAAAGTGAATTTATAATCTCTTTATGCATTTTATATCAAGAGTACAATCTTCTTTGTTTGTTTTTACTCTCAGTATTGCAAAAAATAGTGCTTTAAAAAAAATCCTAATCTAGTTTCCTTGAAAGGACATTTCTGTGCTCCTCCTTTCTAGAGCTATTGCGTTCATTCCAGAACACTACTGTTATATCAGGGCTACCCTTTATTACTCTACCTAGTTTGATCTTCTGATTTCTGCATTCTATGTATTAGCCTCTCATAGTTAACTCTCCTTATAATTAAACATCTCTTCAAGAGACATTCTAAAGGGAACACAAGGATTGCTAAAAATATTTTTATTTAGATTTCACATTTGATTCATCACTTGTTTGAAAACAACATTCTAAACTAAAAGTAAACATGTATCTCAATTTTAAGGTATTGCTTCATTGCAGTATAGAACTGTGAATTAATTATGAAATGTCCAAGATTAGTATTATGTTATTATTTAATCATCTAGTTTTCTTTATTGAGCAACTTTTGATTCTTGATGATATAAAGTGTCACTTTTATATAGCTCTAGGAGTGTGCATTCAGGTGTCCTCTGCATGCGCAGTTAAAAAATTATTTTGTTAGGCATTTTAGCTTTTCAATCTGAGAAGAATTTACTGCAAACAATAATGTGGGAGACATTTGTTTTTTTTTTCAATCTTTAAAATTTTTGAGGTTGATTTGTTTTTTTTATCACGGTACTTGATGTATAAATGAAACTTTACCCCTGACAAGAAGAAACATTTCTGTTTTTTCTTTCATAAACTCTCAAAGCTGTGAGCAAATCTTTTGACTACAAAACATCTAATACAGACACAGCAAGAAAACAGATAAGTCCCAAGAATTTTCCATCTTTAAATATCCTCTACTCCCATTAAATATAACTAAAATTTAAACAATATATTGGAACAAAAATTACTGATCACTGTTTTTTCTTTTTTTTTCATCTTTAGGACTTTCATAATAAAGATACATTATTCAAAAATGATTACAGTTGCTCAAGACTGTAATAAAATGTGTTTTCTATTTAGCCATTAGATCCATTACTTATATCATAGCTAATGTCCCAATTTATGACTCATATTAGGTGAATTTTTACTAAATTATTATTACTAGTTCATAATAAATTCCTTAAATGGTGAAACCAATAGTTTAATATCTTTGAATATTTTTATTTTTAATGGATTTTTTATAACTGAGATATGAAAATGAAAATTGTAAGGGAAATTAAACTCTTTTAGGGTAAATTGCAAGAATAGATATTTTGTGACCTAACATATATCCATTAATGATATGACTAACAAGGTATGTAACACGTAAAATTTAGAATCTATTTATAATGTGAATGATATAAGGAGCTGACAGTATTTTCAACATATTTTTAATAACGATACTAAATATTTATAAATACATTTAGTGGAAATTTCACTGTATTTATTAAAGTGCATTTGTTCTATCATTTATACCATAACGAGAAATCACTTTGAGATACTTGTTTTCTTTCCTTTGTTTTTTTTTTAAATCAGACCATTTCCTTATCCAATCTCTGTCATCACTTTACCTTCACCCATCACTACTAGTCTTTATTTTCAGGTCACAGGGAAGGTATGAAGGAGGACAAGAAGCACAAATTGTTCCTATTACATCCTAATGATAATCTCCATGTTCTCCTGAGATCAGAGTGTGTAGAGTACAGACTGAGGAATAAGGAAGGTGACCCAAGGATTCTTGCCCCAGGATTGACCTATGCTGAGAAGCTCCTGCGAAAAGGACTCCCTGAAATTGCCTTCCAGTGCTGTGTGTCCCTGGAAGTCTCTCCCTCTCTCTTGAAATGTACTCTGTGGGAAGGTGGCTCAAGGACTCTTGCCCAAAGCATGACCTACTCTGAGAATGCCTGTGTGAAAAGGAGGTGGAAAGCCCCCCCCTGGAATAGCCTGCCTGTGTCGTGTGTCCTTAAAGGTCTCTCCCTGTCTCTTAAAGTGTATTCTGTGAAAAATAGCTTGGGGCCGATAAACAAGAAGCAGGAGATTAGGCACAGCTGCACCCAAGAACTCACTGGCAGTCAAATGGGATATCGTTTGGGAAAATGTATAAAAACACTTGCAAAGAGTAATAAGGTGCTGCTTGAACTGGCTCGCAGCCCGCCATCTTCTGTTCCTGCACCTCACCATACTTGGTCCCGAATCCTTAGAGACTTACCAAAAAAGGAGAGTGTAGAAATAATAAATTGGCTTTAAAACATTTCGAAAGAAGTGCTTGACTTGAAATAAATGTCTACTTGTTGAGGGTCTGGGGGGACATTTATCTCTGGGACCCAAAGACCTATGAACGACTTGCATTTATTGTGTGGCATGACAAAGTCCTAGAAGGAGAATTGTCTTATATTTCAACCAGGTAAATAATGTCCTGGGCTTCAGTCTTCTAAAATTGAGAAAAACATTCAGTGTTTCTATAATGTTGTAAAACTAGTGGAAATTTGTGAAGCCTGACTAGTACAGAAATAATGGAAGACACAGATAACTGAAGATAAGCATTTCCAGTTCCACCAATTTCCACTCATTCTTTACCACTGTGTAATCCTTAGCTCCAAATTATATACATCCCTCTCAAAAATTATGCATCTGAATGCTAATTGCAATGTGAAAGCTGTTTCAAGTTGCCCATGCCATTTCTTTATGCTTAATCATTTCATCTAGGCTAAATCTAGCAGCATCCCATAGCAAAAATGCAAATTCATATAATTGTATGCATTTCATTTCAGTGAAAAGAGCATACATAGCATTTGGAGGCAAACCATCTCATTTCAAATCTTGTTTCTGTTGCTGTTACCATCGGTACCCTATACAAGTCATTCATCGACTAAGAACTGGTTTCCCTACTCATGAAATTTATAATTCTAAAAGTTTCATATTTATTTTAAAAGTCAAATAATTTAGTAAATTTATAGACTTTGGTAGGTTATCGTAAATAAATGAATTAAGCATTTCATTAGGTTATCAAAAATTGAAGAGAATTTCCATAATTAAAGACCTGTTGTTATGAGAAAATTTTCTTTTTAACTCTTAGGGAAAAGAAAACTGTATTCAAAGATATAAAGTGAGAGTTGAATAAGGTTGCAGCATGTGTTCTCATGTCATAAAAAATTTAAGAAGTCAGCTAGTTGAACTATAGGAATGCAATGTAGTATAGAAATGTCTTCTACCTGTTGGCAAATTAATTGAATTGCAATATTGGGCATATTAGCATTGAAAATTATAACTATATGTATACATATATATGTAATATTAAGATGTTTTATATATATTTTAAAAGGACAGGTTTATGAGGAAAAGGAGAAAGAAAAACAGAGACAGCTGCATAGTCACAGGTAGGCAGGAGAGCTGTCATGTTAAGATGTTTTATCTTAACCTATGTGTTTGGTGGATGATTATATCAAAGGTATTACATTAAACTGCATTTAAGGCCTCCCTGGTGGCGCAGTGGTTAAGCACTGCGCTGTGGAGCTGTCGGCAGCGGTGACACGAGTTCGACGCCCGGCCAGGGAGTATCCCACATGGCGCGGCAGACCTCTCCTGCCTTGCTCGCTGCTCCCCTCAGCAGTGTATTTCCGTCGATCTGCCTATTCTGCTCCCCACTCTGTCTCTGGTGAACCCTCTCTCCACCCCATGCCTCTCACCTGTACACCAGCTTGTATGCATAAATAAATAAATCTTAAAAACGAACAAACAAAAAAAACCCTGCATTTAAGCATATCTGATATAGTAATTTAATCAATAAACTTTTACAAATTACTAGTTATCTAAATGAGCAGTGATTTGAAAATACAGTTACTATACAGAATATGCTACATTTTTATGCACTATCAAAAATAATATCCTGAATGAACGTTTTCTTGAGTCATCAATGTTGTTTGTCTCTGAAACAGAACTTTCTTCTTAATTCAGCACTCAGCAGTACGGTGCACATATTGATCTGTAATCAACTGCTGACACAGTTATTTGGCTTCAGCCATATATTTACTGAACTGCAAACACAGCATTATGACAGGCATATATAAAACAGTTTTCTAGTACACACAAAAACTCATTGAAAACACTTTATCTAAATGACAATTTTATCTGCAGTTTTCTTTTTTAAATTGTTCAGTAAAGAGTGTGTATGTTAGTCACCATAAAAATAACATATTGCTATAAATCACTTCGTAAAGCAAAATTACTTTTGTCCATTTTCATTTATAATAAAGATCATAATACATCTAAAAGCCTATGAGTAGCACACATTCAATCTAGCTTGGTTATAGAGAACTAGGAATTTTAGTACTAATTTATCAGCATTATAAAAAAATGGTGAGGCAAATTATCAGTTATCAGGGAATTATTGATTTAACTGGTATGTTAAAAAAGCATTGCAGTTAAAATAATTTATAATGCATTTGATATATAAAGTCAACTGTTCTTCAATATTTTAGCATATCACTAAACAAATATAGAATAATGACATGAGCAATTGTGATCATTTTAGGGGATTATGCTTCTCTTAAACAATGTTTTTCTGCATAATGTGGTTACTATCTAAGGTTTCTAGTTAGAAACCTGCGTGGTATATACCTGTCATGTTCCAAGCATTGTGTCTGGTGCTTAAAACTTTAAAAAAAGTAAGGTGAAAATTTGTATTCATCCAGAGTATGATGTCTGCTTTGATAAATGTGTATCTAAGAAGAATATAACATTGAAATCTAAAATAACTGTCATGACTTGAGTTATGACAAATTCCCTTTCCAAAGGAGTGGGGATGAATTGTTTACCCTCACTAAGTGGAAATGATTTATTCAAAGATACATGGCTTTGGAAATCACTGGAGCATAAGGGGCTACATAAACTGGTGGTGGCCATTTTTGGCTGAGCAAATCAACACACTCCACCTCAGGAATGACCTAGTCCCGTAGTCAAACCCATGACTAATTGTTGAAAGATGCCAAAGAGTTTGATTTTCAGAAGGTAGATCAAAGGCAGATATTTCACAGTTGGTCTGAAAAGTAATTGCATAGCAAATAATTGACTGATAATCTTTGACTAGAAAGGGAAACATATATTCACATGATGGGCATGATTAAGATTTATGTTTCTTTAAGCATAAGAGGAACTAGGTGATAACAATGCCGTCATATGGATTTTTAGTGATTCATGGGCAGTGGTAGACACTAGACTGTTGAAAATGTGAGGTATTTTGTTATGGTAAACTTTATGGAACTGAAAGGAGAAAATCAAATACAATTGAAAAAGAAAGAAAATCAAATGATCACATGAATCCCCCATAAAATTTAGAAGCGGAATGAATCAAGAAGTATATGCCTTCATTTACTATTTGGAATTTGCCTCAGGGGAACACAGAATAAATGACTATACAAGATTTTAAGAAAAGCACAAGTGGTCAGAAAAATGCATCTCACAGTTCAAAGCTCACAATAAAACCAACAATTGATTGGTTTAGGCCAGAGGCGTGGAGTGACGAGAGGGTTCACCAGAGACAGAGTGGGGAGCAGAACAGGAAGATCTATAGAAATACACTGCTGAGGGGGGCAGCAGGTGAGGCAGGAGAGGTCTGCCGCGCCATGTGGGAATCTCCCTGGCTGGGGATCGAACTTGCGTCGCCACTGCCGACAGCTCCATAGCTCAGTGCTTAACTGCTGCACCACCAGAGAGGCCCTATATTGAGCAATTTCTAATTGATAACAATCTCAGACTGATTTAGGCATAAGTAGACCAAAGAAATGCATAATCTGTCTTTGGTGATGGGGTTGGGAAATTCAAAACATATCACTCACTAACACAGTTTAAAGAGGTGAATTTGAGGAGATACTCATCCTTCCTTCTAGCCCTCATTCTTTCCTTCTATCTTAAAATTCAATATATAGTATCTTCTATTTTCTGTGGGTAATAAGTTCTATGACTCCAGGAGATGTCAGAAACCATGGATAGTACTAAAGCCTACACATACTGATTTTTTTCTATGCCTGCATATGTATGATAAAGTGTAATATGTAAATTGGGTACAGTGAGAGATTACCGACAATAATAAAATAGAACAATTATGACAATATACTATAATAAAAGTTATGTGAATATAATTGTTCTTTCACCACTTTCAAAATATCTTATTGTACATAATACTTTTGGACTGTGATTGACCATGGATAACATAACTGAAACTGCCAAAAATGAAACTGCAAATAAGGGGAACTACTGTACCTATTATCCAGGAATATAATCTTTGCATTAATAGTGGGAATCCTCTTTTTTCCTGTGCCTCCTTAATGCACAAGCTGTCCATAGGAAAAAGCATATATGTAGACACCCACCTGCCATGTTCCACTAGCATTTCATCCCAGAAACTACCTCCTGAACACGCAGTAAAAAGTGATGTAAACAAAGGTATTATCATTGTTGAAATCAGGGTGTAACTTGTAAGCAAGATAGAAATGCAGAATGTGTTAGTGATTATTGAGTCTGCCTGTTGACTTTTACCTCACCCAGGAATGTTTTTGTCGTCGTCGTTGTTCTCAGAGTTTCAATGGAAACTTTGTTTTTGTGCGTGTTTTTTTTTTTTTAATTTTTATTTGGTGTGAAAGGTAGTTTTCAAAAAAACACTAAAACCGAACACAACAATCATTTCTTTAATTCATGGTTTTGAGTGGGGGAAATGTCAGGAGATAGTTCTGTCTGTCCAGGCCCGGCATGGCTGTCCTTGACTGAATTTGCTGCTGGTTCAGCTGGGATCTGGCTTGTCCTTAGTGATTCTGCAGAGATTTTCCATCTCTTCTTACGATTGCATTGTCCCCTAGAAAGCTACCTTTGTTTCTTTCTTTTTTCTTTTCTTTTCTTTTTTTTTTTTTTTTTGCCATGTTCAACTGGTCATTTTCCACCAAGTGAAATAAACATTTAAGGTCTTTTATAACTAAAGTTAAACTATGGAAAATATCATTTCCAATGTTTAGGTAACATTTTGAGCCCAGATTGTAGGAACAGGGAAATAAATCTCTCCTAGTAAGTGGAGAATTATATGAGAATATCTGTGGAGAAGAATCTATGAATTTTCACAGTATCCCAATTACTCCTACAAAAATATTTTTATGTCAATATCGGTTGATTCATATGATTCCTATTAGTTGATTTATATGTGGATTTTAGCTTTTACCACAATTTGGGTATCCCACACTTTCACTTGATTATTGTGTTTATAGTTATCAAAACCTTGCTTACTGAACAACTGAGAAAATTCTCAAAAATAATTTTTAAGAAGTATTTTAAGAAGTATTTTAAAAGTCTGGAAAAGGCATAAAAATAGTGGCAAACTGCTGTTGTGATTAGTGTAATGTCTACTTAAAGCATATTCTCGGCTTTCCACCTGATGACTGATACAGGGTTTCTCCTAAACTAGACTGACCAAAATCTGAATTGCTATTAGAGCCTTTAAATTCACAAAAAAATCAAAGCAGGATAACAGATGGCATACCTGCTGAGGGACTCAAGGGCACTGATGAGATAACACTGAAGTGACAGCAATCTTCTTGCTCTGCATATGTAACACCTGATATGAAGAGATTCAAAACTGCTGTTAGCATCATTATCTTTGTGATAAAAAGATGAACATTCTGATTGCATCCATGGTTCTCTGCCAGTTATCTTAAATTTGAGAAAGGGAAAACAAGTGTAAATGAATTTCATGTATAATTCCTAAATATAGATCTTAACTATATTTAAATGTTGTAACTTTGTCAAGCCACAGCTTTCGCAGACTGTATCAAACTCATTAAAATTTGAATGAAGAAAATCACATGCATGCAGAAAACAGGAGACATATATGAAATGATGATGGATACATTCATGGTAATGTTTTTAACGTAACAATGAATATTCATTGCACTATATGCTTGTTCTGCATGCCTTTTAACATATTTAAAAATATATATAAGTTGGTCATACTAATAATCTGACAGTGTCAGTTAGGGTGAGAATACTAGGCTAAGGGTAACAAAATTTAGTGTGGGGCTTTGAATCATGCATTTCTACCTCTGGAAGAGCTGGAGCTTATCTCAGTCATGTGACACATGAGTGGCTTTAGGGTGATGGGGCCCCCTTTAAACTATGGAAGAGAGGGTTTTGTGAGCTCCCGATGGTGCTAGTGCAGCATATGCATTGTCAAACATTGATGTTGGGTAAGTATTGTGTCCACGACTCCACCAGAAGACAATGGAAACTGAATGTTTGGTAACTTTCCTGGATTCTGCCCTATGTGCTTGACTGTTTTTAAACTGTATCCGTTCCTCTTAATAAAATTTAAGTGTGAATAGAATAGCTTGCAGTGAGTTCTTCAAGTGAATTGTAGAAACTGAGGCTTATTTGGGGAACCCTCTGAACTTAACCACTGATGTTAGAAGTGAAGGTAGACCTGTGTAGTCTGTGTCCCTTCTAACTTCACAGGGCTAAATACTTTCAACTCTTTTATGCTGGCCTTTAGGGTCTTCCAAATATGAACAAAGTATTTGAAATTATTTGCTGGAGTTATCTTAACAATTTCCTGTTGGCTTTAATGTAGACTCTATTTAAAAAGTGCTACTTACTAGCTTCTTGGATCTTACTTACTCAAAGTGAATAATTTTATTCTGCTTGGTGAAAACTCCTCTCCTATCCCATTCTATATTTCTTTGCATGCTGTTCAAGTCTCTGAATGAATGCTAGCTAAAATAAACCCTTGCTTTTTATACACTCTTCAGAACCATTTGCATATTGATAAATTCCAAATACCTTTTGTATATGTAAATTATGTAATTCAAGATAAAAAATTATCCTTTACATCATTCTAATATGTCCTTTAAGATACCAACCATTTTCTCAAAAAATAACATTTAATCCATTAGCTTCAGTTCTTCCATCTCTCCTCCTATATACTCAGAGTAAGGCACTAAAAATTAAGAATTATTAGTATGTAGTTATTATTAGTATTAAGAATTAAGAATTATTAGTATGTACATTTCAATGTTTTGTTGCCAACTTACTTTTGGATTTTGCAAATATAGGGCCTTGCAGATAATATTTAGATAAATTGTATCCTTTCATTTATATATATATATTTTTTCACATCCCTTGCTTCTGAGCTTTAAAAACGTTAACAGAATTTTAAGATTTCATTTCTCAATGAATAGCACAGCATAACAGTAATTTTGTTCTATGATAAGATCATTTTCACAAAGAAATTATTTGAGAGCCTCTAAAAATCTAATCATGAAAGAAAGGCAAATACTTTAAAATTTCAAACTATGATATGAATATGAATAATTAAAAAAAACAAAAAACCTGATTCATAAGTAATAACATAAATCTCTGAGAGACTGTGAAATAATTTTTATCATTGTCATTTTTTACTCTTGAAAGTGAAATATTTTACTGCTGTTGGATTTATCTAGTGCCAATGTACCCATACCAAAGTAAGGCAATTATTGTTATATAAATAAAGAATGTTATGATAGTAAAAGATAATGATTCATGAATCTATATAGTAGAATTCCAAGATGTTTGTTTTTTCAAAATAAGTCTTTTGTTTTCCCCTACAATAAAATAATATTATTCCCTGTCAGAAAAGAAAAATGTGCCTTTCACAATTACTCAAAAAACATAACCCTATGGGAAAAACACAGTTAAGATTTATGCTCATTTATTTCCTGTGTGGTCTCACAATATAATATAATTTTAAAAGGCACTTTCAGTTAATCAATAAATCATTTTAAAATACTTTAATATATAGATGATGCCATGAAATCAGTGCAAAATATAACATGATCTTTGGTAAAACATTAAGAAAATGCCAATGTAATTGAAATATCAGCAGTATTAATGCATATATTTCTTAGCATAAATTATGCTTTTCAAGTGATTATTGCTTTGTCCTTTCCTTTGTCATAGAAATAATTATTAGAACACCTTGTATCTACTACTTCAGGACAAAATACTGCTTTAACAAAGTCTATGGAATTTCCACATTTATTTTTTATGTTCTATTTGCAGATGGTCAACAAGCAGTTCCTAAATGAATGCCAAATTAGTGGTCCTAGATTACTGCTAGAAAACCACACTAGTTTGCACTGAATTGGCCATCTGAGGAGAGCATGCTTGCAAAGACTGTTTCTCCTGAAGAATCACATAGCTGATATCAGGTTTGTTTGTTTTTTTTTAAGATTTATTTATGCATACAAGCTGGGGTACAGGCCAGAGGTGTGGGGCAGCGAGAGGGTTCACCAGAGACAGAGTGGGGAGCAGACCAGGCAGATCAACGGAAATACACTGCTGAGGAGAGGCTGAAGAGGTCTGCCGCGCCATGTGGGAATTTCCCCGGCTGTGTGTCGAACTAGCGTCGCTGCTGCCGACAGCTCCACAGAGCAGTGCTCAGCCGCTGCGTCACCAGGGAGGCCCCAGCTGCTATCAGTTCTAAAAAAACAGATTAGGACACATTTAATTTCCTAGAAACTGATTCTTTAAGTCATATCTCTCTGTCCTAGATCTTCCTGTTTAATGTCTTTATGTACTGCAGGAAGTCAGGGTTCAATCACTGTGACTCTTCTAGTTCCTTTTCAAACTAGCTTCCTAGGTGATCTTATTTATATGCTTTAATGTGGCTTATTTTGTGCTGTTAATCAAACTTAGATTAAGAATTGCATATTGGATATGAAATAGACATCTCAAATGCAATATGTTAAATGCATGCATTTATTTGCTCCCCCAAACAATCTGTTTCTTCCTCACTATTCTCATTGCAGTACTGCAAAGGGGAATTTATTTACATTTATATTTAGTTAATGATCTGACATTTAATATAATAATTTGGGTCTTGAATTCCCTTTCTGTTAGAGTGTTGAAAATGAAAGGAGTGAACAAAAAGAAAATCGATCGTCAGAATTGGTGAAGTTGGAGTTGGCTGATGGGAACTGAAAAAAAAAGTCAGCAATGGAACAACACAGCGGATCACAAATTGACACATCTATGAAGTTAATCGGTCAAATCAGGTGAGGTCCATTCCTCCCAGGACATAGTCTCTTGGCTACATTTGATTATAAATTAAATAAGGTAAACTTTTTGCAGATGAAGTGGTTCCACATAGAGTGCCAATCACCAAAATAAGTAAGTAAATAAATCACAGAAACATGTACTCTAATGCTCAATGCATTAAGTAATGTTATAGGCCTCTTTTATTGTGTTTAGAGACAGAAAGACATTTCCCTGATATTTGTGGGCTTTGAGAATTGTTAATATGTCCATGTAGTCCAAGAAACCTTACTTTGTATGCAGAAACCACCCTTTTGATTTTGTCAGGACTTATCAGACATCCCATAAAAGATTTGTGCTAATGGAATAATCAGGACCATTGGCTTAAGGAATCTGACTTGTCAAAGAACAGAGTGCCATCTGTTTGGACTGTGTGCATAAGCATTCATACTAAAATGTGACCACATAACATCAGCATTAAAAGGAGTGTGGGAGAAGTGGACTCCACCCCTTATGATGACTCCGAGGGACTTAAGACCTCAGAGAAGGGAATCACTATAGATGTGGAGGAAACAGAGCAAGAGAACCAGTATTAAAGGTAGAAACAGAAGGTGAAAACTTGAACAGATGGGGAGTTTCACTGATGGTAGACCAAGGAAAGCTGTTTCTTGAGATGGGATTCACTTCAGGTGAAAATGCCATGAACACTTAGATTCTTCCTAGTTGGTCTCCCTTGAATAATTTTCTTGTTCAAATCTCTGCTACAATCCATCGGATGCCTTACTGCTAGGAAATTCTTTCTGAGACTTTAATTTTCAGGCCTTTTAATCCTTTGCAGACTGAATGCTTCTCACGTTGTACTTTTTATAAACAGTGTAATGCAGTAGCTTATTTTTAGCTTCTTGTCACTTTGACTATCTAGTCTCTGTCGGCTTCTAGCACCCTTCCCCAATTTCACACACAGGCACCCTCCTCACCATACAAAGGTACTTTATCGTATCCGCCTCATCCCAAGCTCTCACCACACAGAGGGAAGGGATCTAACAAAGGCCATGTGATCTCAGCAGACAAGTCTGGGCCATCCTTTTCATAGCTGTGATCTCAAGTGAACAGCCCTCCTCAGGCGGTGAGTTCAGGGGATACATGGTTCCCCATGGAGAAGAACTCACAGAAGACAAGGCCCCTCAGACCAGAGTCTGATCTATTAAAGCAAAATATAAATGACCTAGAGTTTAGTTTTAGTAATGCAATCATACTTCAGTGTAACAGTCAAAGAGGAAGACCTTAACTGAAGATCAGGAAGAAGCACCAGTATCTTTGTTTTCTTATACTGTTCTTAGGTGGAATTTCTGATTGTTCTTAGAATTTCTTGCTTTTGAGTTGGGTTGATTTGCTATAAAGATTATTAACCATTTCTACCCTTACCGCCAAGCCCAGGCCTTGAGACATGTGCATAGTTGGCTGTAATGACTATGTTAATCACGCCTGTCCCCACCCCTGGCTTGTCCTGGAGGCAGGAGTCAAGGTTTTTGGCTTCCCCAGCAGGAGGTTTTCTTCATCAGTCTGAAAGTTTGTTTCTGATGCCAAGATCAAGTCAGAGGGTCTTAAAGAATTTTTTAAGGAGGCAACAATCAATTCTTGGAGTTCCCAGGAATGTAGTTGGAGCTAGTTAATGGTTAGTTACAAGAATGAGGTTTAGAGAGTGCAAGTCAGTCTAGGTAGTTTTTCTGTTGGAAAACCAAGGGGATCCTACTGTCAAGATAGTATTAATGCCACTGACAGTTCTTTCAAGCAGGTTTTTAACTTGCTGCATCTGAAGTTACATAACAGGGCCTCCCTGGTGGTGCATTGGGTTAAATTGCAGCCATTGCTTCATGAGTTCAATCCCCGGCCAGGGAGATTCCCACATGGTGCAGCAGATCTCCCCTGCCTCACCCGCTGCTCCCCTCAGCAGTGTACTTCAGTTGATCCATCTGTTCTGTTCTCCATTCTGTCTAGGTGAATCTTCTCACCACCCCACACCTCTGGCCTACACCCCAGTTCTTGTATGCATAAATAAATAAATCTTAAAGTCACCTAGCAGTTTTGATCACTGCCTCACTCGGCAGCTGTGGTCACATTGCAGTTTTGGTGGATTTCCTGTTAAATCAACATATCCCTTTGCTGCCCCGCAACACAATCCTTCCTTCTTCCCGCTGAGGGACGGTAAACAAAGCCCAAAGCAATATTCAGGAAGCTTGTTTTCTTTCTCTTTTTTTAAATTTAATTTTGTCATGATAAGAATATTTAACATGACATCTATCCCGTCAACAAAATTTAAATGTACATCACAGTATTGGCGGCTGTAAATGTAATTATGAACAGCAAAGCTCTCAAACTCAGACAACTTGCTTCACCAAACTTCATACCCAGTGATTAGTAAATTCCCATATCCCCCTCCTCTTTTGTCCTTAGAAACACCATACTTCTCTTTGAGTCAGTGAACTTGAGTATTTTAGATTCCTTCAAATGTGGAATCACACATTATGTGTTTCTCTGTGACCGGCTTATTTCACAGAGTGTGATATCCTCAAGATTTACCCATGCTGTCACATATTACAGAATTTCCATTTTTCTTTTTAAGGTTGAATTGTTTTCCATCGTATGTATATACCACATTTCTTTATCCGGGCATCTGCTGATGCCCATTTAAGTTGTTTCCACATTGCAGCTATTGTGAGTATGCTAAAATGATCACTGGAGTGCCAGTATCTCTTTGAGAACCTGATTTAATTTTTAATTTTTTCTATTTTTTATTTTTTTAAAGATTTATTTATTTGTACATACAAGCTGGGGTACAGGCTAGAGGCGTGGGGTGGCAAGAGGGTTCACCAGAGACAGAGGGGGGAGCAGAACAGGCAGATCAAAAATACACTGCTGAGGGAGCAGCGGGTGAAGCGGGAGAGGTCTGCTGCACCATGTGGGACTCTCCCCAGCTGGGCGTTGAACTCTCATCGTGCGCTGCCCACAGCTCCACAGCGCAGCGCTCAACCGCTGCGCCACCAGGGAGGCCAGGTTTCAATTTTTTAAATAAATATACAGAAAACTATTAGTGAGGATAAGAAATGATGCATCTGTTATGGAAAACAGCACTGTGGTTTCTCAAAGCATTAAAGGTAGAATGCTTTTACCATGTGATCCAGCAATCTCATTTCTTGGCATTTGTGCAAAATAATGGAGATTCTTGTTTCAATTGTCCCTTTTGTCATTCAGCCTATAAACAGTCATTGTTAGGTGGACCCCAGCCCTTCAGTTAGAGCCCTTACCTTCCCCCATCAATCATCCCATTAGCATTTAATATAAAATCACAGTGAATTTTCTTATATGCCCTAACCTGGTCTGTGGAAGGCCTTTGTAAATTTCTTCATATTTCCACAAACCATGTCTTTGTCAGCAACCTATACTCACTGCAAAGCACTGTTAAAAACTATAATGGGTTCCAAAGTTTGCCCTCCTTTCTCGCTATCATGAGGCCATCACAGTTTCTGAGATGCTAGAAGATGACTTAAGACTCCAAGACTCCTAGTTGACTCAAGACTCCAGAGACTAAAGATTTTCTCTCTCATGGAACTGCAAACAGCATGAATTTCATATCCATAGTGATTCCTCTTGCCCCCAAATTTCTACAGGAATTATACAAGGTAGGCCTACCTGTTCATGGGCAGACTAAAGGCACCCCAGGGCCGGGCAAACCCGGGATGAAAGGAGCAAAATCAAAGTACAGATCAAAGTAACAGCTGCCATTGTCGGCCTCCCTGTGGGTCTCTCACCCACATTTCTTCCAAGTGCCTGTTCACATCCCAACTCCGTGTGTGTCCTTCCTTCCATGTCCCCCAGTCCTGGTGCAAGTACGAAGCCAAGACGCAAAGGTGCCCTTATCCCTCACATGTCTCTCTGCTCCACGTGCCTCCTCCAAGTCTCCTTCCAAGTTTTCTCAGTTTTCCTCATCATGCAACTCCACCCTTCATTAGGTGGAGCAGGGAACATGGAATCTCCTCTTTTTATGGAGGTGCTCTGTAACACACCTGTCTCGTTGAGGAATCCTAAACTTCAACTTCAGAAACCTGAATCTTTAAAAGGATTTGCCGACAAACTTAATGTTCCTTCTCCCTGAAGGGACACACTGTCTTCATGATACCAGATGGCAAACAAATCTGACTGTGCCTTGGAGTCAGCTATCTCTCGGCGTCGATGCTATTTGTTATGGAAACAAGCTTGAAACATATCAAGACTGTCAGTCTCTCTGCTTCTGATACTTGGGGTCAGTCCCTCTGCTTGTGAGACCTGGGGAAATGTGAGAGACAAAGAAATGTTTTAAAATAAGAACCATTTCGTACAAGGATACACCCTTCCTCATACAACCCATTAAGGAATCCCAGCAAGTGAATAAAGATCTGGCCAATTTAGTCCACCATGTGAGAGCTCTGACAGGTCAGCTGCCTTGGGGATGTCATCCTGTGACAGGGAAGTGTTTGCTCTTTTTCTTTTTTTAAAGATTTATTTATTTTTGCACGCAAGCTGGGGCACAGGCCAGAAGTGTAGGGTGGCAAGAGGGTTCACCAGAGACAGAGTGGGGAGCAGAAGAGGCAGATCGACCGAAACACACTGCTGAGGGGAGCAGCAGGCGAGGCAGGAGAGGTCTGTTGTGCCATGTGGGGATCTCCCCAACCCGGGCGTCAAACTTGTGCCACAGCCGCAAACAGCTCCACAGCGCTGCACTTTACCCGTTATGCCACCGGGGAGGCCAGTCAGTGTTTACTCTTATCAGATCCTTCACTATTGCTCTGGGTCTTTGCATCCACATGCACTATTCTGTGTCTATTGCCTCTCTACCTCCCACTTTCTACTTTTCAGAATTATATGAGCTCATTATTTCTTTATGTTTCCTCTCTAGGTAATTTGCTCTTGGACTATAATTTATATTTTCCACTCCTTTTTTATTTAATTTTTCTGTTATTAGTTTGAAGACATAAAGACAATATACTTATAACTGTCATTTTGCCTGGATATTTCTCCTCAATGTTTAGTTTAATGTATTTTTTTGTCAAAGACTCTTAACTTTTCCATATTATTTCATATAAAGTAGGTTTTATTAAAACAGGAAAAGATAAAATAAATATAATATATATTTTTGGTTCCAGTAATAAATATCTTTCAATGTTATTTCCTTCCTACATCTTGGGGGAGAGAGGGAGAGGGTCCTTTGTATGTTATAAGAGAATTGACAGATGTTTAATTTCTCCCTTTTATTTTTCTATTCAATCTTATCCTGTGTCCCCTGGCTGTACCAGCAGATTCTATTTTTTGGGTCATACTTATTGTTAGGAAGAAGTTTACATTCAAAGGAATCTGACCTTTCTGAACCCTCCTGCTGCTTCTGAGGCCTGAAGCACTCTGCTTTAAGAGTTGTCAGAATTGCAAGTACAGCAAATATTAAACTGAAACTGTCCATCCACAAAGACACCAAAAACATGTTTTCATTCACATTCTCTGAATTTTTGTTTTTAAATTATTTGTAAAATAGCATGTAAAACAAACTGAAATATATCACTTTAAATAAAGCTACCATTTATTTTTGGTTTAAAAATTTTTCTGTTCTCAATTCCAACTGTGGATATCACTTCTGGTGTATTTATCTTGCTATATTTTTCTAGATAATACACTGTAGTGTATATGTACATATACATATATACTATGATATTTGTAAACTGTAATATATACACACATACATGTTTTGATGACATATATCATAAAATTGAAACTGTGAACACATATGTAAAGGCGCTTGCATAAATATCTTCTTGAATCATTTGCTAGTTTCCTTGTGGCTATGCTAATGTGTCAGTATTTTGTTAAATTGTCTTAGTGAAATAGCGTGATGTCCATAGAAAGCAGAGTTCCTAGGTTCCCTGCCCCATCCCTGCTGAGCACCCAGGAGGAGCTAAAAAGAACCCATAGAAGAGGCAGGAGAAAGAAAAAGGAGAAGGTCTAGAGGAGGTACAAGGAGCTGACAGACATGTAAAAAAACAAACCAGGCTTGCTTCTCAGCCTTGGGCCTGTGCCAGGGACTTGGGAGATATGGAAGGAGAAACTTGAAAGAGAAAGAGATATGGGTGAGAGACCTGTGGGGAGGCTGACAGTGGCAACCTTTATCTTAACTTGTATTTTGATTTTGTGCTTTTCCTTCCAAACTTGCCTAGCTCCTTCTACCCCTTTCCTGGGGGTCCCCACCAAAGGTGACTTAGACTTGTGGCAGGCTTTTGGGCCTTAGTGACCCTGATTTGGACCAACCCTGTTTGGCTCGGCACTTACCTACAAGGAGATGGGTAAACTTTGGGAGTTTCATGGCAAACCTCTTTCAACTATATTCCTTCCCTTCTCTCTATTGCACACTAATTCTAGTAAAGTTTTCTACTGAAGATCTTATACACTAAGGGTATGTTTTGTCTTTATATGACAGCTGTCAGAACCTATTTAGTGTGCAGATTTGGGGGGCTTGAGTGCCCCTCAATCTGCCCAATAACATTGGACTTCTTCCTGTTTATGTTTAAATTGTGTTAAACTTTCTACTGTCAGTTAAAATTCCATTAAATTCTTGAAGCTACTGTTTACAATGAATAGAATCTATGATTTCACTTTCAAATCTTTATTCAACTTAAAAAAATAATGCTTTTTCTTATTGCTCTATACATGGTAGTTGAACAGAGATGTGTTTATATTATTGTCCAAAGTACAAAATGATTTTTAATCATATTAATATAAAAAATAATGTCTTGCTGAAACATTTTAACTTGGGTTATAAAGTAGAGAAATAGCTATTATCTTTAAATAACAGCTAGAAAGCAAATAATCAAAAAGTCATCAACAAAATAAAATTATTAAGAACAAAGGTACTATTGATTTATCTGGCTGAAATTTTTTGGCTTCCAAGAGTGAAATAAAAATAAGTATAATCACAAATTATGTATTAAATTTGGAATTTTGTATTTTACAAAAATGAATAATGAATAATGAATTGAATGAATAATGAATTGAATATATTTAAATGCACACACAATTTGTACATTCAAAATTTTCAAAGCATTTGACTTGCATATATGAATATAGTAAATACTACAAAATTCCATTTTACCTGTGTCTTTGAACTGAAATTCTAAATAGAACTGCAAGAGCGTAGTGGAATTATCATGTTCTTCTTAGAATAATGATAGATTTTGAAAGTCATGTTATAAATTATAGTCTCAGGAAAATTCCAAAGAGAGAATCTTGCACAAATAATCAGCAACATTTAGGTTCGATAAAGAACAATGTGAGAGTCTAAAAAAGGAATAAATGTCAAAATGATGGGTAAGCTCCCTAGACACCTACACAATTCTTATTTTTAGCTATTCTAAAACAGATAAAAGTTGGCTAATACCAGGTTTCTTTTTCAGGCAGCTTTCATTCCCTAAATTAGCTGGATATTCCAGGGTCTTCTAAAATAAATTGTGGGATTTTGTTCTTAATGCAAATTTGTAATGCAAATTGGGATGGTCCATACAGCTGTTTTCATTAAATATTGATGAGGAAGATTTTTAACATGAGGTATCTGATTATTGTATTTATATATGTAATATGACTTATATTTGGTCTTTATTATAGGAAAGGGTCTCTTTGTAGAATGTTTTCTTATTTTTTGAAAGATTTATTTATTATATTTTTTCAAAGATTTATTTTTTAAAGATTTATTTAGTCATGCATACCAGCTGGGGTACTGGCCAGAGGCATGGGGCGGCGAGAGGATTCACCAGAGACAGAGTGGGGAGCAGAACAGGCAGATCGACAGAAATAAACTGCTGAGGGGAGCAGTGGGTGAGGCATGAGAGGTCTGCCATGCCATGTGGGAATCTCCCAGGCTAGGCATCGAACTCGCATCGCCACTGCCAAGAGCTCCACGTTGCAGTGCTTAACCCACTGCGCCACCAGGGAGGCCCTTTATGTAGTATGTTTTCAATTCCATTGCTTAAATCAATTGGAGAAGGTCAAATACAGAAGCTAAGAATCAGTCACATCCTCAGTAATTAACTTAGGTTCCCATTTTAATCTCCTTTGTTCTCCTATAATGTCATTCATTTAAGCAAAAAATCTGTCAACGTTAGAATTTCTCATATCACACTAATATTTTTTAATAATTTTTAGAAAAGTAAACATAAAACCTATAGGATAAAAATAAAATGGCTAAGACTGGTCTTTGAATTCAAGTACCTACTGCCAGATGTAGAGAACATTAGCATGGGAATGAAGATTTAGAGCAAACTTGAAGTCCTTCCAGACAGAGTTCTTGTGCTGGTCCCACACTGGAGGAAGCATGGTTTTTCATATTCTCCTTACCCCACTCTCCCAAAAAAAGTGAGCACATTTTCTTCACAAGTTAGGGACACACTTTTCTTTATCTTTCTACAAGGTTCATTGAAGAAATTCTTTTATCTTCTATAATGCTCGAAAATCAAAGTTCCCCATGCTCTTGTTTTCTAGTGGATCTACAGTTGATAAATTGTACCTTCATTCACTAAGTGTAAAATGTAGCTCTCAGTACCCACTGGGCTTTTCAGAACATCTGTTAAAACACTCAGGACCATGAATTCTCATCCACATTATCCAATTATTTTAATTAAGGGAGACACAAAGGAGATAACTTCGAATAAAAGTAAATTTAGGATAATAAAAGGGAAAAAATTACAGGTGCAAACATCATTTGCGTAAGCTAATTTATAATCTAGAATTGACCACCTATACTGTGAGCCTCCTTACTATTTCCGTATGCTCTTTCTACTGAAGTAGCATACCAATTGTTTGCTGTCACTGTCTAACAAATGACTTGGACACTGTGAGTACAGGCTTTTTATTCTGTATTTTATTTTTGGAAAGATGTATAGGAGGAAATGGAATTAAAAACTTATTTAGTAACTGCACCACCAGGTGATAATACAGACACTAGGTGTTCACTAAATACTTCTGTATCCTTTTACATTTCCCAGCATTCTTGCAGTATGTTTGAAGTCACCTGAATTCAAATGGCTAAAGGATGATGATTGTGTCCCTTCCAGGCTGGGGCAAAGCAAATAAACCAATGTGTCTAATCGCTATTGTCTCTCTCCTTACAGTGCTGATGGGGGCCAAGACAATGTGTAACACTGAAAATATTGTCACTGTATTGAATGAAGATGCCTACAGGATCACCAGTTCTAAGCCATTTTTGACTTATGAGTAGCAAACTTGTTTTTTATGCCACTCAGCTTTCAGTGAGGGTGAATATATCTTAAAGAAATTAATATTAATCATAGTATTAACACAATCTTTAGAGCATTGAAACCCAAAACTAGGCCCCAACTATGTCCACATTCAAGGTAAATATAATATAATGCAAAAAATATAATATAATAATGTACTAATTCACTAAGAGCATTTGCTGAGGGCATTGTTTTTATATTTGTATTTCCTTTCTAAAGTTTTACATATGTTCAAAAAGTTTTGCAGCATTTAAAATTATAATTCTTTAAAATTTTTTTTAGAAATAAAAATGTTATTAAAAATTTGTATAAACTCCATTTTCTTAAATTTTATTTTGTTTTAGAACCAGGAACTAACACTGAAAACAGTGAAAAAATGGAAAAGCAAAATATATTTCTATCAAAGAGAAATGAGTTGGACACAATCCAAATTGAAATACTAAATCAGGGATTGTGATTTAAAATATGCAAGAACATGAGATAAATTTTTCATTTTTACTCTTTGGATGATGAGGTAGGACAGTTTTCTAATAGGTGTAGGCTATATTGATGACTCGTTCCCCGAGAACAGCAGTGATTTTCACACATTTGAATGATTAATATTTGCACTAAAACTACAGGTTCAATATCACACTCAGTTAATTTTGTGCTCCACAGGATTTTAGATTTACTTTGCACCATAGTTTCTTTGATTTATTTTCTATTAATAGCAGTTTATGTCATCAAATTTAATAAAATGGATTAAGCTATATATGCTCTTCTTCCTGAATATGTGCTTTTGGAAAGATTTATTAAAAGCCGTATCTCTCTGTAAATATATTTTCAAATTTCAGAATGTCATGTAAAGAATTATTTTACTCAAATACTGCTTCTCTCTAGAGTTTTGCTTGATTGTGTATTTCTTTTTTAAAAAATTATGTCATGTTCAGAAATGGCACCATTTTTTCATCTTTACAATTAATCATTCTTTCATATACAAACTGGGTTCTATGCTGCCTTCCTTTACAAATTTCAAGATGATCATCCTCCCCATCATAATTAATTGCTTAATAAAATATTTATATTGGATTTAATTTCAATAGGATCAACACTTTACACAAAGTATATTCTGGGCATCTGCAAATTTGAAACTTCTCCCTTCCTTTTTGAACTATTTTAAATAGTCTGGAATGGATGATATCCTTGTATGTAATTTGAAATGGTGTTTTTAATTTACTTATGTAATTTATGCAGTTGGTAGGTATATGCAAGATAATAATTATTTTGTGTATTGACATGGTATCACTTTACAATCTAATTCCTAATACATGTTTTGCTTTTTACTCCCTTGAGATAGCTTATGAAATAGTACTGTTTTTATGTAATAATAAGGGAACTGAGAAAATTAGAACATGAGACTTGGTATATCTTTTTGAATTAGTGTTTTTACGTTTTTTCCCAGATAAATCCCCAGAAGTGGAATTGCTAAATTGTATGGTAGTTCTGCTTTAATAAATATATTTAATTACTCTTCTATTTGATGTCTTCTTTGTTGATCAGTGCTAGTAAGATTTGCTTTTTTTGCTTTACTTCTTGGTTGGTAACCACCAGGAACGGCAATTGGTAAGCTTTACTTAGTTTTTGCGTTATATTTATGTATCAAGGCTTGTAAGATAATTCAAATTGGTTTGAGCAGTAAGAATTTTAAATGTTTAGATGTTCATAAATATAAACAATGTTTCATTGCCAATATGTGACTAGGATAATTGATAATTAAATTCAAGGGCTTGGGACTCTATATTAGTCGCTGAAATAGATCACATTAACTTTTTTATTTTCATGTACTTATTCACCCAGTGAATCTTGTCTTACTGTAAAGGCATCACATTGGAAGTCTCCCTCTACCAACAAAATATTGTTTTTATCAATTTACATTAAACATAAAAGTATTAAATTATTAAAGTCCTCATATATACTTGTTATTGTAGTGATGTGAATGACCTTAATATTAGTGAATATAGTAAATCTAATCTTAGTGCACAATTACTGAATATTAGAGTGAATGACCATCATTTTATATGTAGGAATCATAGCAATGGAAAAACTAGCATCTCTTGCATTTTCATCCTTTTCCTTTGTTCATTTTTTGTTTATGGCTCTTTTGTGGAAGCTCAGAAAAATGAAACTTTTATTACAAATCTTTTGGCAGCCAAAATATAAAAGCTCGTTGTCTATCCTAAGGCTATTTGCTGTCTTTAAAATCATAATTTTTTCATGGATTTCAATGAAGAAGCATATATGTGTTTCATTAATACATGATATGGTACGACTTGCCAGGGTCTTGCTAGGAACATGTATCTTTTCTAAATCCCACTCCTTCCAAAACTTTTCTGAATTCCAAAACATGTTTAGCTAAATGAGTTCAGATAATTAAATCCATTAAATAATCAGAAATAAATATTAGTTTTATAAAATATTTTTCAGACACCGATGGATCAATTTCAATTGTGTTTCCTTTTTTTTTTTTTTAAAGATTTATTTATTATTTATACAAGCTGGGGTATAGGCCAGAGGCATGGGGTGGCGAGAGGGCTCACCAGAGACAGAGCGGGGAGCAGAACAGGCAGATCAGAAATCCACTGCTGAGGGGAGCAGCGGGCGAGGCAGGAGAGGTCTGTAGCGCCATGTGGGATTCTCCCCGGCCGGGCATCGAACTCGCATCGCGAGCTGCCATGAGTGCTGCGTCACCAGGGAGGCCCTCAACTGTGTTTCCTTTTTGATGTACTATAGATATTTGTAAATTTTATTAAAATAATTTCTAATGCAAACTATTATATTCATTATGAAACAATTAAAACTGGCTAAGATTTTTAAACATTTTGATTGAAATATTTATATTCAAATACATATATACTTATAAACTCTTTTTTGAAGTTTATATGTAAAAGTGTAACATTAATTTTTATAAACTAAAGACAATTTAACTTTAGTATCACAGAAAATTACCAGCATCACAGAATATTACCAGTATCACAGAAAACACCCTTTGCTCCCTTCTAAAAAATAGCTGCGCACCAACCTTGCCTTCTGTAGTAAAGATCAGTTTAGGTAATGCTTATATATATTTTGAAATGCTAGTATAAATGTACTTTCTTGGATACGTGTGTCTGAGATATTTCTGTTTTTCTGATTATGTGCTTTCACAGATACAATTTCACATATGTAATTTTTAAAATGTATATTACTATGTAGTATTTATCTATGGAACCCATTATGTGAAAATACAATGACTTTTCTTTGAAAGTAGTTTTGTATTATATATAAAAGCTGAAGATATAAACATTTTATAATTATCAAATCCCACTGCTAATTATATGCTGAATATGAAGGTACACATTTTCAATAAGATGTATATTTTGTAATGGTTGTGATAAAGTAGCTGTTAGTATTTTTGAAAACTATTTAAAAAATTCTATATAACATTTGCTTGGACTGCCTACTTTTGTCTAGATTCAATTACTAAAGTTATGAGGATTTAAAAAAAATAATTTGGAAGGATTTTTAAAATTTATCCATCCACCCTCTCTCTCCTGTTAATTTTTCTTATTTCAGTTTAATTTCAGGTCAGCTAAAATAACTGAAGGGGCTAAAGACACGCCCCTTTCCCATTACCTCTAAGGTATAATTAGAACCTCAGTGTTTCATTAATCCCAGGCTTATTGAACACTTAAGAAGATATTAAAAGTACATGAGTATTTTATTTTTGTTATTTTATGTTTGTGTACACCAACAGGACACATTCTTTGATGATAAGATAAATTCAGAAAAAACAGTATTTAAATCAAAATGCTGTTTGACACAAACTTATTGCAAAATTATAAAAGAAATGACAACAAAAAATTAAAATACTTCAAAATGCAAATACTTATATTTTTCTCTCCGAATTCCACTCTTATAAATGCATGTATCAATATATTAGGCACCTGTCAGCATCAGCCTGCTTGTATTAAATACCATCTGCTCAAAATTATCTTTAACCACAACTAAAATATAAGCAGAACTGGGAAGAGTGACATAGTTATTCTTTTTTGGAATTGGAAACAGAAAACTTTAAGCCAAAATCTTATTTTGTCAAAATATTCAATTATGCACAATGATATAATCCAATTTTAATTTTTCAAGATATTCACACTCACTTTCAAGCATAAAATGATACCCTGATTTCCTGAGTGAACTTTTTTCACCTTTTATAAATATCAAACTGGTCTTGCAAGAAAGTGTATCAGTCCAGTGTGCCACATTATTATATCAAATAATAACTAACACTAAACCTTTTTATGATCACCCACTGTGAGCTACCTGTGCCAAAGAACAGCAGCTTAAATGGATTCTCTTCCTAGTGGGCTCAAATAAAAGAAAACTGATATCTGCAATTCCTCATCTGAAGACCACTGCTGACTAATCTGATGAAGGAAAGAAGTCTAGAGAGGAATGCTGATTGTAAGGTAAAGTACTCAGTAGGGTGTAGCATTTCTTTTAAATGTTAGGAGAGCAGCAGACTCATTTATTTTGCTCATGGACCCATATGAGAGTAGGAGCAATGGTGACTGAGCTATTTTTACAAAAAATTAGAAGTTTATCGTTGCCCTATATTTTCACTTCATTCTCATTCATCTAATTGCATATTTTTTTAAATTATTATTTGTTCTCATTTATTCCTGTTGAACACTTATTGTGTGTCAGAAGTTGCTTTAAGCGTGGGGATAAATCTTTGAACAAAGCAGGCAGAACTCTTCCATTATGAAGCTTGTATTTTTGTATATGCAGACACATATACAAACAAGTGTATAACAAGCTTATTATTTTGGTTAGTAAGTTAGGTGCTCTGGGGAAAAACAGCTCAGGGTAAGAGTAAATGTGGAAGGAGATTTGCAATTCAAATCTAGTGGCCTTGGTAGACCTCGCTCCACCCGCAAAACCCCTTCCTGCAATGTAGCATTAGATTTGAAAGAGATCAAGGGCCATACTAACTTAGAGGGGAAGAAAGTTTCAGGAAGAGGGTACAGAACATGCACAGAGTATGTTAAGAGCAGAGATGAAGTCAGAGTGGTGGAGTAGAGTAAGGAATCTAGAGTAGTTGGATTTGAAATCAAGACATAAGTGAGAAGGGCAAGACACCATGGAAGAATGGAAGGTCACAGTGAAGGCCTTTGATTTCAGGTAAAAGGCAGTCAATAGAGGGTAAACAGAGAACTGACAGTGTCTGATTTATGTTCCAGAATTATTCTGATAGCTATATTGAAAACAGAATAAAAACATGGAGTTAAGGTTGGAAGCAGGGGGATCAATTAGGAAGCATTTAAAAGAATTCAGTCCAGAAATACTAGTGACAGGGGGCATAACTGTAGCAGCAAAAGTGCTGAAAAGTGATTGAAACAAGTGTATCTTTTGAAAAAGTTAAGTTTTCCTTAAAGGTTATGATGTAACTTGAGAGAGAAGGAACTCAAGAATAGCCACTCTTGTTTTATTAATTTGTTGTTAATTTTTAAATATTCATAACAGGTCGGGGAAGAAAATGATTTATGTAATTTTTCATATATACAGTTTAGGTAGATCAAGTTCAGCATAGGCAAAGTCTAGAGCTTGAGAGAACAATCAGAACTGGTGACATAAATTTAGGAGTCTTTCATCATATTAATAGGATACAATAATCTAGCACTGAGAAGTTTAGGAGATTAAATTCAAATACCAAAACAAGTGTCAGAGGACTGAGCTCAGATGCACTCAGTGTTTACAAGTCAGGGAGAAGAGGGTGGAACAACAGCAATAAAGGGTTGAAGGGGCTGCCAATGATGTAGGGAAACACAAGCTGTCCTGTCCTGGAAGGAATGACCAGAAATATGGGAAATCTGAAAGTTTGTTGACAACTGAGAGTCTCTGAGAATGGATGACCGGAGTTTCCAATGTGGCTTTTGATGTTGATCTTGATGTTGAAGAGCATTTTTGAGTAGAGACAAACGCCTGGTTAAAATAGGCTTATGGCAGAAAAAAAAGGACAAAAATGAAGAAAGTAGTATAGAGATATTTGAAGAAATTTAAAGGAAAAAAGAAAAACTGCTCATAAAAGGAAGAAACAGTGCAAAGAACTCGATTGGCTCCTTCAGATATTTTTAAAAATTCATGTTGCATATTTTATAATTGCTTTTATGCTTTTATTCTACTCTGAACTACTGAAACCTTCAGCGTGTATCGGTTGCTCTAGTATTTGATATTGCTTAAATGCCCAGACTATTCAGGTATGTATGTGAATGTTACCAACATTTGCCTTTCCTTAGTGCAGTATGTGAAAAAATTTGTTTTTCTCTTTTACTTCCCCATTTCCACTCCATATAAACTGCTCTTTCATGCTTTCTGCAGCTCTGTTCTTACTAAATACACTGCACTAATCCAAGCACTGATAGCCTCTGGCCCCTTAATTGGACCTGATTTGGATTCACAAAGAGTCACAAAAACCAAAGTAAACTATGATGGCACTATTCTGGGGCGTAGGGGTTGGGTAGAGAGAAATAGGGTGAATATTGTCTTGTTAAAACTATGAAATTCTAACAAAATTCTATCACTTTTGTGTGATATTTACAATATATATCAGAGTATTCTTAACAAATATATCTTTAGTGTTTTAATATTACCTATAAATTCAATTCCCTTAAAAGAAATACTATTATCACCTACCTCCTTATCAGGTGTAACTGATATTTAAAAATATATGCAGATCATCAGTGAAGAATTTACTTTTTACTCATTCCGAATGTTATGCTCTATCTCACAGACTTCAAGAATATAGAGAACATTAATATACACAGTAGTCTAATTATCGAGAGTGTCATATATGAAATGATTCATACCTTTGTGTGTTTTTACGCACTGGATAACTTCTACTTTATTTGTATGACCTTCACTCAAGAAGAAAGGATGATGAAAAATGAGCATACTGCCAAAATATCACAAATTACATACTCACAAATCTATACATGCACACATACACATACACAAGATCATGCATATTTCTTTTTTGCCAAATTTTACATAATTGTAGAGGTGAATTCTTAATTTTTCCACTATAATTACTTTCTAATCTTTTTAAACTCTTTTTTTCAAAAGGGGACTCAAAGCCATGAAGAAGTCAAAATTCATTACATATTGTTCAGATTTCAGTTAGTAATCCACTTTAATATGCATTAGGTTGTCAGTTTTAATCTTTACCCTTCCAAATGTGGAGAAATAAAAATCAATGAAAATGAAATATTGCAAAGTGTATTTTCAGTTGATTTTCAGTTCTTTGCATTTGAATGGATTTTGACAAGAGTCTGAGTTTAAAACAATATATGACTAATAAATGATTAGCAGTTATTAAAAACAAAACAAATATAATGTTTTTAAGAAACTAAAAAATGAATACATTTGACAAAAACACTCTTCCTTTCAACTTGCTAGACTGTGATGGTTATTTCAGTCCTCTGGGCTTACAATGAGTAAACAAACTAGAATCATGTTCAGTGCAAACTAGGTCTTGTCTAAATACAAGTGAATTTATGTCTACAATATTCCCAAAATGACTTGATAAGTGGAAAAAGTAGTAATGAAGACTTGACTTCATTGGTCTTTGCCATTATTGTAGCTTATGGGACAGTCTGCCTTAATGAGATGCGAGTTTTTGAATTAACGTTTTTGTTCACTATCCAACTTTCTTTCTCCCGCCAGTTACTGAATTCCTGACTTAGATCTCTAAATTGTAGATAAAAATGTTACACATTGTCAACTTCTGATAAGCACTAAACTCTCAGCTGTTACTCCATGTTTAATTTTGCATGTGCTCTATGTATATATGTATGTACAAACAAATGAAGAGTGAACTAAAATTTTTATTTGAATGTTGTGAACAGGCAAGCAAGTAATTTCATATTTTCCCCAGTCTAAGCTCTCCAAATGGTCTATTGAAATGGATAACAGTCACATAAAGATATTCTATGAAAATAAAAGGAAGGGATTAAGCGAGGGACCACCTGCTTAAATAGAAATACAAAAGTAATTTATTATGCAGTTGCTATTTTTAATTCCATTAAGCACATATTTATTTTAAATTGATGTTTCAAGTTTGGCATATATTAATAGCATCTATTTCAATTATAATAGAATTCTGTACTAGTACTTCTTATAGCAATTTTATGTTAACCCATGATCCCATTGATGATATTGTTTCCTCAAAATATTAGGCTAGTTTGCTAAAGAATCGTATGAATTACTTTAGGTTAATTAATTAAATCATACTAAATTTTTTTATAAAGACTCCTGTGAATAGCCAACCATATTTTCAAATTAGAACCTTAATTAAAATGTTATGGTCTAGTAATTACAGACTCATTAGTTAAATCCCCCACAGTGTTCTGTAATTGTTTTGAAGTTATCATATTTATTTATGCACTTTGTATCTTCCCCTCTTGTCCTCCATCATTAATATAGGAAAAATAAGAGCACTGTACATACACTGAATCACCACGATCCTGACAGTGTTCATTACTTTCCTTTCTCCTTTAGAAGGGACACTTTCAGCAACAGAATAACTCCGAATAATTAAAAAATATCAGCTAATTATTTGCATAAAGTCCTTCTCTCCATTTCTCTCTTTTAACTGTTTGATTTGGGTCTTAGTAAATAGTGGTGCTCACCTCTAAGGAAGTTAAACTGGGTAAAAGTTAATTTGTTCAGTGGATTACTTGGACACTAATTGAAGTTTCAAAGTTATCACTCATATAGCCAATGACGTTTATCCATTGAAGTTGATTGGTTCTTTAACCCTTAAAATAAATAACCAGAGTCAAAAAAAAAACATAAAAATATCATCTTTCCATCACTTCACAAATTATCTTGACATTTAGACTTTGCAAATGAGTTTGACTATTGGCACTGCCTAAAACACTAAAAATAGCAAACATTCATAAAAAACGACTATATATCATTGTACAAGAAATAAACACATACTCTAAATAGGCAAGATCTGAAATCCAGAAAATAAAGCCTCTTTGGTAAATTCCAGCTGTTCTTTGGATAATAAAAATCCCTGACAATTTCCGTAGACATATATATATATATTTTTTTTTTGTATTTTCTACATGCAGGACCTTTCCCAATAAAAGGAAATGGAAACATAAAGCTGCAAAATCCAAAAACTAATCTTAGTTAAAAGATAAACAAGAATAAAACTTAATCCAGAGGGAGATAGCACCAAAAAATCACCTGTCTCAGTGAATAGGTGGAAAGCAGGGGAAAACAAAACAAAGTTTACAACTGCAAACCACATGTGTGTTTTCTGTGCAAATATAAAATAACCTGAGATCCAAGAATTCTGGAGGCCAGGAGTTATTTAAAAACATTATTTGTTAGGAAGCCAGTTCCTATTAAAGCAAACTAACTCCTCTCTGAAGGACTTTATTCTTTCAAAGAACTGCCACAGGAAAAGTTTGATCACTCAAGGTCATACACAAAAAATTCACAAAATGCGTGGGGGGGCAATTGGATCTTCATGGAGCTCTGGCAGAAACAATAATCAGAAAAATTATGGAAATCATCAGATAGAGGATATAGTATACACACATGCACACACGCACACGTATGCACTCGCAGCTGAGAAACTCACAAGTGCTTCAAGATAAGTTACCTGGACAAACATGTTTATAGCAGAAAAAATAAAACTGGAAATGTGTGCAGAGTATAGTAATGAATTGCAATAAGGTTCTTTCCTCTCATGCCAATCATGGCTATCCTCTCTAAGACCTCTTTTCTATCCTATTTCATTTGCTCCATTCTGTAATTTCAGGAAAGGATTGCTATAGGAATTGTGCATACTGCGTCAATTTTTACTTCACCATGTTTCAGGTACCATAACGAAAACTGTCCTAAGTCTAATAACTGATCCTTTAGTTCAGGCCTGCAAATAGTTCTGACTAATAGAATCAAATATTTGAATGAACACTATGTATGATAATGTAGTACAGAGTTTGGTTTCAAGCAGTATTATCAAAGATATCAGAAAGGGATCTATGTTTTATCATCACAATCTGTCTTTTTGAAGAGAGCGGACTGAACGAAGTTGTAGTGAAGTGTGAGTAATGAGGAAAATCATCTGATAAATGGCCTACTACATCATCTCTGGGAATGCATTCTAGAAATACTCTTGGAAAACAATTCAGCCATCAGGCAGAAAGAATTATAGGATCAAATATATTTGAACATTTTAAAGGGTTAATTGTATTTCATTTATGAGATCTTTTTAATTTTTTAACTCAGTAAACCGTATATGTACATTTGACATTCTCTTTTACCTAGGTATTAGTAAGAAAATTTTTAGATTATGCCCAAGGAATTATTTTTCCTTTTTATTTATGTTTTTATTTTAAATTTTAATGCATTTTTATTGGAAATAATTGTTATGATTATTAAGTTTTTCCTTGGGAATTATTTTTTTCATATATATCATCTATGTGTATTTATATTAAATACATAAATAGATGTGTACTTTTTATTTATTTATTTATTTATTTATTTATTTATTTATTTATTTTTAAAGATTTATTTATACATACAGCTGGGGTACAGGCCAGAGGCGTGGGGCGGCGAGAGGGTTCACCAGAGACAGAGCGGGTAGCAGAACAGGCAGATCAGAAATACACTGCTGAGGGGAGCAGAGGGCGAGGCAGGAGAGGTCTGCCGCACCATGTGGGATTCTCCCTGGCTGGGCGTCGAACTCGCATCACTGCTGCCGACAGCTCCACAGCCCAGTGCTTAACCGCTGCGCCACCAGGCCCAGATGTGTACTTTTTATATGCATATCTTTAATATAGTGATCTTTGTTTCTCAAAAAAAATTATAAATATCTATGTTACTTCATTTTTTGTATGTATTTCTGTTTTTGATGTTTGGTTGTGTGTTGTTTGACCATGATATATTTGTGTGGTTTGTATATGTTTGCATGCTGTATGTATTTGTGTATGCATATATGGCATTACAAATTAATTGGCTGGGACCTTCCTGGGAGGTGCAAGGAGTTAAGTGTCAGCACTATGAAGCTATCTACAGCCACTGCAGCACAAGTTTGATCCCTGGCCAGGGAGCTGACCCACATGGCGCAGCAGAACTCTCCTGTCTAGCTCACTGCTCCCCCCAGCAGTGGATTTCAGTCAGTCCACTTGTTCTGCTCCCTACTCTGTCTCTGGTGAATCCTCTCACTTGCCCCACACCTCTGGCCTACAACCCATCTTATATGCATAAATAAATAATTTTTTTAAAAAGGAAATGAATTGGCATATATATATGCATACACCTAAGTATGAAATGCATAACTATGAATCTGATATGTTTGTCTACATGTATGCATTGTTGTATATGTGAGTTTGAAAATAGACATTTGTGTATGTGTTCACTAGCATATACAAGCATGTAAGTTTATGAATAGGTGGTGTGTGTGCCATTGTCTATTTGTCTATGTTGTATTTGTCCTTGTTTTCAATTTTATGCTCTTGCTTAATTTGATTCATGATATTCTTTAGTAATGAGCTCATATCTCAACTTTTAATTTGGCAACTTTGCTTTTAAACAATATTTAAGAGATTTTATAGCAGATGTGTCCTTCCTTCTGAAGACTAGTTTTACTTTCTCAGAAGAAACTAGTCTTTTTAATCTTTTTGAAGATATGAATCACAGTTTTCTATGTTCCTATCCTGCTCTGAACAATAAATCCAGTTCAAAGAAAGTTATTTCTTTAATCCTTTAGGGTAACCCTCTTATATATCTTTCAATAGACTATTCTTTTTTGCCAGTTTCACTGCTTTGGCTTTTTGCTTGTGATGTGCTTTTTTCTGCAACGGAAAATCATCACGAAAAAGTTTGATTTTCCCCCCTTTTTAATGGTCTCTTTCAAACCTTCTCAATTCACTGGCATTAGAGTATTATTCTATCCCTAACAAAATTTCCTTCCTGCTATGTAATGCCATACCATTTAAAACAACATTTTTTTTAAATTCATGTTTCTTACAATCTTACAAATGATTCAAATATTATTATGTAAAAGATAAGGAATTAATTTCTTTATATTTATAGGGAGAGGATCAAGTCTACAATCCATATAATCACAACTGAAAATATTAAGTAGTATTTATGGCAAACATTACTTGTTTTATTCTAGTACAAAGTATCACATAATGTTCCATACTTGAGGGGTGTGTGTGTGTGTGTGTGTGTATGTGTGTGTGTATATATATATATATATATATATATATATATATATATATATATATACACTTAATAAAACTTAATAAAAAATCAATATATCAAATAACTTAAGCTGTTCAATTTATTCCCAATCATCTTAAAATAATAATCAGAGAGTATCTTGAAGTTAGGCTATAAATTTATCTGAAATACTTAGAAAAGTTTGCATTGCTAAGAAATAGAATTAACTTCAAATCGATAGTTTCTCCATTAGGAATTCTATGTAATCTCAGAAAATTTCTCCTGCAATTGTTTTTGTTGCTTTATAGTAAAAATTAACTATGTAGCAGTCACTCAGATAAAAATCTTACTGTAAATATCAGTCAAATTAGTGGCAGAATAGTCCCAAATCAAGTTCTTATATATGCCAGTGTGGTCTTTCTACTGCTATATATGCACAAAATTGAACATTTTGCTGTATTCCTAATGACTGCTAGGGTTTATTTTTCTATATACCTGTGATTTTAATGTGATTATACTAGGTCTTCTGGTGTGTTTAACTCATGCTTTGAGATTTTAATAGTTTAGGAAACTATGCAGTAGTTCTCTTTAAATTTAAAATAATTGAACTTACTCATGTATGCAGTCTACCTCCATTGGATATAAATGGATTATAAAGTTGCAATTATAGAGATGCTAAGTAAGAAATCTGGACATCAAACTGAGAAAGCCTTTGATTCCTTCCTTGATATAACATTGTCATGTCTCACATCTCCCTCATTCTTCTGTGGTCCCTTCCCTTCACTTTTCTCCCTGCTCTTTCTTCCTTCTCTCCCTCCCTCTCTCTCTTCCTCCTTTTTTTCGTCACTTTCTTCTTCGCCCTTTCCCTAGTCCTCTGCACTTTTCCCCTTCTGTTTTGTATTTTTAAATCACCATAGACTAAAGATTCTAAACTTCAACAACAATGACATTATGGACTATATAATTCTTTTCTAGGGCTCTATGCTATGCATTGTAAAATATTTAGCACTAGATGCCAAGAGCAAATCTCCTATCCTGACAATTAAAAATGTCTGCTGCTATTGCCAGTAATACAGATGTTCTATTAATTATTGCTCTATTTAAAGACTTTGGTAGAATATTATGCACTTGCATGAGGATTAATTATTTTAAAAATATTAACTGCAAAATTCAAGACCACATGCCAAATTCCTTGTATTATATACTTGAGGTATGAATGGCTTTTTATATTGTTGTTACCCACCGCCTTAATTCTACTTCCTAAGACACTCCTTTTTTTCCTGGAACATTACGTAGTTCCTTGACATACATTTCTCTATACTTCTGTTTTTTATCAACTGCATCATCTTTTGCTTCTATGTTCCAGAAAACTGAGAACTACAATAATTAAAGTTAATGAATGAGTTTATGTATGCCAAAGATTGAACACAAGGACTGTTATGAAAATCCCTGCAAAGGGCAAACAAAACCTTATGTAATAATATGTTTTAGAAATCAAAAGAGACAACAAATTTAGAAAATGTTTAAAATATCAAAGATGTTTAAATATACCCTGTCAGTACTTAACTGACCCAAGAAGAAACACAAAGTTGTAGAAAAGTAGAGGTTTATTTCTAACTTGACATTTCAAGGGTTTGGGTAGCTGGTTATTTATAGAACTAAAATTGTACGGGGGGCAGTTACACAGAGGCTAAAGTGATATTCAAACCTTGCTGTGTTTGGTGCTTTATTTATGGATGATTCTCATAGGTGTGCGGTGGTATTTCATTGTGGTTTTGATTTGTATTTCCTTGATAATAAGCAATGATAAATATTTTTTAATAGCCTGTTAACCCTCTATGTTTCTTTTTTTGGAGAAATGTCTGTTTAGCATTTTTTGATATGATTTATTTCATCTTCTCTTTGTTGAGTTGTATGAGTTCTTTATAGATCTTGTACATTTAATGCACATCAGATGTATAATATGCAGATATTTCCTCCTATTTGGTGGTTGTTTTTTCATTTTAATGACATTTTGTTTCATGTGCAGAAGAAGCTTTTGAATTTAATATAGTCCTATTTGTTTATTATTGCTTCAGTATCTATTGCTATTAGAATTGGGTACCCAAAGACATCCCTACAGTCAATATAATGTAATATTTTGCCAAGGTCTTCTATGTAATGTATTTTATGATTTCAGGTCTTATATCCAAGTCTCTTATCCATTTTTAGTTAACAATAATGACTCCTATGGGTGTTTTGCTGGGTTTGTCATTACTATGGCCCTGTAACGTGCACGAAATTATTTATTTGAAGATCACACAACTTCAGTCACAGTGATCCCAATGGAGTGAAAATAAAAGTGTATTTATGTGTGTGTTATTATCATGAATTAAATTACAAATAATATGCCCCATGTTAGTGAGAAAAATGGACTTTGATGCAATTAATTAAGCTTCAGCAGTGGTAGTATTTCTCTCATGTTAATTGGGGGTTAAAAAAATTGATCCTGTAGTGTGCTTTGAAGTTTAAATGAAATAATTTGCCTTAGTACCTAGTATAGCAGCACTAATATGTCCCACTTTTTCCAGCATAAGGTCATTGTCTCTCATTAGTCATTTTCTTGACTCTTTAAATATTCATATCTGTTTAGCTGTCTATCTATCTATCTATCTATCTATGCACACAGATATATATGATCTATATCTGTTGAAATAGAAAGTCAAATTAAAGATAAAAATGTGTACATAATTAATCAATAAACAATTTGATTGCAAACCAAACCATAAGAAAACTGTGATCCTTAGCTAATGTATGTTAATTGATTAGGGGCATGGGGTATTTACAAATGGAATGATATTTCCAGGCATTAAATAATGAGCTACAGGTCAGTCACATAATTTCTCAAGGTTTTGGGGGGGTGATGCTATTCAGTGCCCCACAAGAAATGAATATGCACTTTATTCACAGAGATAGTGCCAAAGGAGTCTCTGATATTTGTCATCATTTAATGTTTCCCTTTATTATGATAGTCACTAGCTTCAATTCCTGGAAGCGTAAGAAATTCAAGTAAGAAGAGAGCTTTGAGGTCAAATTGTCAAACTAATTCATTTTACCAATAAAGAAAATAAAATTCTTTGAATTTCAGAATAGCTGAGAATTAGGGTTAAAGACATATAAAACTCTGTCTGCATTCCCACAACATTGCCGTGCGTCTATATTCTCTATTTCTTTTACTTCTCAGCTTTCATCTTCATTATTTTTTTTAAAGATTAATTTATTTATGCATACAAGCTGGGGTTCAGGCCAGAGGCATGGGGTGGTGAGAGGACTCACTAGAGACAGAGCCAGGAGCAGAACAGGCAGATGGACAGAAATACACTGCTTAGGGGAGCAGCGGACAAGGGACAAGGCAGGAGAGGTCTGCCACGCCATGTGGGAATCTCCCTGACTGGGAGTTGAACTTGCGTTGCTGCTACGACAGCTCCACACCGCAGCGCTTAACTGCTGCGCCACCAGCGAGTCCCTCATCTTCATTATTTTTGTTGTTGCTGTTGTTCTCTCTTCCCATTCTCTTCAGAATTTTGTAGTGCTGTTTTCTAAATATTGAGTAACCCAAGGTTTCTATTTTTTTCTTGAAGAAATTATATTCTTGTATTTCTTTACACATGCTATATTCAATAGAGATCACATAGAAATACAACAGAGAAAATATTCTACATATCTGTTAACAATGACTTGATTAACTATGAGTCCAATATACAATTAATGATTGTCAAATATACAACAGATATAAACAAATCTTAAGAGGGATGCTGTTTAACATTTTTGGTAATTTGGGTAATACCAGATTGGTATTAAAATCATTTTGTACATTTATATAGAAAATCTTAAAAAAATTTATATTGTTTAAAAAAGATTTTATTTTTTTAAAATAACAATTGTATATTAGATATTACATTATAATATGTGATATTGATGAACTACACATTGAAGTGAGAGCACCATTTAAATAACTTTGAATATAAATATATGTAAATAACATAATATAATATTGTAGTTTTATGCACCTTCACACAAAATTGGTAGATTGATAAAATCCACAGAATAGTTTTATCTTACAATCTAGCCTAGAACAGTACAGAATAAATATTATGTAAATAATAACTATCATTTCCTATAATATGACCTTCAGAAATTCACTTTCTACCCCCCTTTATTTTTGCGTGGAAGATCTGAGGTGTAGGCCACAGGTGCTGGGGGTGAGAGGATTCACCAGAGACAGAGTGGGGAGCAGAACAGGTGGATTTACTGAAATACACTTTTTTTTTTAAGATTTATTTTTTATTTATACATACAAGCTGGGGCACAGGCCAGAGGCATGGGGCGGCAAGAGGGTTCACCAGAGACAGAGTGGGGAGCAGAACAGGCAGATCAGAAATACACTGCAGAGGGGAGCAGAGGGCGAGGCAGGAGAGCTCTGCTTCGCCATGTGGGATTCTCCCTGGCCGGGCATCCAACTCGCGTCGCCGCTGCTGACAGCTCCACAGCGCAGCGCTCAACCACTGCGCCACTGGGGAGGCCCTGAAATACACTTTTAAGAGGAGCAGCAGGTGGCACAGGGGAGGTCTGCTGCGCCATATGTGGGTTAGCTCCATCAAACTCAGGCCATAGCAGTAATAGTGTTGAGACTAACCACTAGGCCACCCTGAAGCCCCAGAAATTTATTTTTAAGCTCCAGTTTCCTTAGCTGTGAAATAAGGAGTCTGCCCTCTATTAAAAATTAGATTCTGTCTCTAATGTCTTTATTTACAAGCCATCTAAGTAATTACGAATAATTAGTGACAATGAGTATTTAGCTTATATATTGTGAAGACTAAATTTCAGTTCTAGTTTAGGAACCATTTTTCTAAAAATGTTTCTAGTACTGTCTAATCCTTGATTCCCTTTCTTTCTCCAATTTTATTACTTTCTTCTTTGCTCTCCTTTACTACCAACATCTGACAGTTGTAATGTTGCTATGTAGTTATGGTTTGATCTGCAGTCAGCAACCATTACCCTCAAAATCCATTGTTACCTCTATATGGTGAGAAATTGACAATTTAACTTATCTAAATGATGATTTCAGCATATGTTAATAGAAGTCTATCAGTGCATCCATAAGAGCAATAAATCAACACGTAAATTATACTGAGTGATATAGCATTCAATAAAAACCATGTCCATCATATGTTATGGGATATCCCTGCCTCTTTTTTTTGAGTTACACACAGTTATTTTACGCAGAGAAACTGTTTTATATGTGTGTCAAGGTTAAAGAAAAACACATTTTTCATAAAGAATTACTGAAATACAGTTTACAGCAGTTTGGAAGAAAATATTTTTACTTATGGGAACTAATTATTAGCTATATTAAATGCATGCCTAATCATGATTTTTTTCTTGAAATGAGTCCAATTTTATTATATGGCCACATATATTTTAGTTTAAAACTATATATTCAAAGTCTATATATATATATCACACTCTATACTTATCAGCCTTAAACTACAATGCACTGAAACAAAATCAAATGTGTCACACAGTTTAATATTTAATCATTTATATATGTGGAGCTAAAAACAGTATGTATAAAATTGGATTAACTAGAAGACATTAATATTTTTGTGTGTTCTATCAAGGTGAATATGTCAAGTTCTTATGAAATACCTATATTAATTAAGAACAATAAGCACAAATGACTCAGTATTGTAGGTCAAAATAAGTGTTTTTCCTCTCACTAATGATGTATGATGCTGAAAGAAACCCATTTAGTAAACTTACTTTAGTTTTGACTTTAAAAAGAGTCTGTAATTGAATTTCACAGATTTCTGTTACTATGGCTATTTGCATCATTTAAAAAATCCTGTCATGCCAGACACAGCTATTTATCACATTGGATATGAAAGTGGAAGTAGAACTAGTATTTTTGTAATAGAAGACTCAAATTGAACATATTACCATTCTTACATCCACATAGATGTTACCTGGATGAAGGCAAGCTACTTTTCTGAAACCATCTTCATTCTCAAGTGCTATAAATGTGCTTTTATAAAATACACAGATTATTTACTATATTGTCATACACACTGGTTTAAAACATAGGAAGTATAGAAAATGGAAAAAAAATCACTTATAAAAGCATATAGGGAGTACATCAGGAGAGTTGTAGTCTTTGAATTCATATGCTTTGTCTGCCCTTGGATTAATGTTATTCAGTTGAATTCTTAATTGCGTTCAAGTATTAAGGTATCAGGAGAAAACACTTGTTTGGCTCACTACCAAGGTTTTTGTTTTGTTTTTAAGAAATGAAAAAGTCTTCTATCAATCTTATTGCTATTAAAGAGGTCTAACTTTGATCTGTCAGCACCAACAGATTTATTAAATGTTTGTTAGCTATAAAAGTACCTGGAATACAATATTAAGAAAATACACACACACACACACACCACACACACACACACACACACACACACACAAACACTCCTCTTTTCCTAAAGTTTACTGTCAAGTTAAGGGTAATATTGAGTCATGAAATGCAATTGCTAGACAGAAAGGGGGAGAATCACACATATTGTGTCAAAGATATTGTGTTTTATAATGAAAAAATAAAAGTTGGGGAGGTTATGGGAGAAGAAGCAAATTTAAAAATTTTAAAAATTTTATTTTTAAAAGAATTGTCAGGAGTCTCTCACTGGTTTTGAAGTAAAAGTCTGGTGTCAGTGAACAGTGAACTCTCAAGGCAAAATTCCAATTTCAGAAAAATGAAAGGACCTCTACAAAATTCCCAGAAAATTTAAGAAATGACAAGATACATAAGACTAGAGCAGATTGAATGAAAGTGTGAAAAGGGCAATACTAGATGGGACAAATTATGTAGCTCCTCATAGCAATGACTCTGAATGATTTGAATTGGGAAGCGGGGCAGGCAGAACAGAAAAAATTTAAAACTGTGTGTCTTAAAAATCAGGACCAAGAGTATTATTAAGGAGAACAATAACAAGGTCATTATGTTATATACCAGGCGACAAATGATGGAGAACCAAGTCATAGTGGTAGTGTGAAGCGAGAAATGGGATCGGAAAAGGTTAGAGCCTGGAGCATAAGTGATGAGCAGAAAGTCTTGGCATCGTGTGGTGACCTTCAGGAACAAATATCACGCACATGATTTGTGGCAGAAAACTAGAATGAACTTTAGAAGAAGCAAGAAACGAAACCAGGTGCTTGCAAATAAAATTTGAATTTGATCCCTGCATTATTGCAGAAGCAGTTTACAGGGATTCACAGATGCAGTTTCCTCAAACACAACTTTGTTATTTGCAATACTCTTAGAACCTAATTTCATTCTATTTTATTTGTAGTGAAGAGAAAAGAGTAAACCATTACTCTTTAGGAGCAAGTTTTGATCTCTTCTAAGCTGTTCGGTGAAAGTAAGTCCCCAAAATAAGTTGAATAGACTCAAATTCTGATTTTGAAGGTAAAGTTATTTTAGGAATTTGGCAGATTTGTTATTTTATTTTATTAACATTTTTCTGAAGTCATTCAAAAATAAAATAAGTAAATCATTCACTGATTTTCATTGATTATGAATGATGGGTTTGCTCTTAATTATATAACTTAGCTTCTTTCATTTGATTAATATTTCTAAAGTTATTTTATGTGGAAGTATTAAATAAATCATTAATAAAGATAAATTTTGTTATATAAAAACATCAAAATAAAATACATTTGAATAATATTTAATCAGTTGAAAAACAAATTGCTAACAATTGGTATATAAGTTAAAATAAATTCATAGTAAATTAAATATTACAGTAAAACTCAGTTGAAGTGATCCATTGGCTAAATTATACATAGTCCAATAAAACATTGCTTAAAAATTTTACTCATTTATTACTCATTTCAAACTCTCACTTAGAACTTGCTAAAAACATTACAATAAAGCCTAAACATTTCTTATTTTAATATACTCTTGAATAAATACAATAATAATTTTAGAAATATACATACTTAGAGTTAAATTTTCAAAATTTAATTCATTATTTGTATTAACTTACTCATGTTGTCACTCACACTATTTTTGATGATGTGTCTATTTACAATTTTTTTTTAGGATTTTAGACTTGACTATGACTGTTTACTTAAGACTACATGATGTAAATCAAATATTATTGTCAAAAATATTCAATTCCATCTATTTCTGTATTTCCTGAATATTTCATTGAAAAGCAAATGGAATATGAAAACTGACTTAAATCTCACAGAATTTTGATGTTAGCTAAATAGAAACATGGAACAATATTGTTTGACTGTGATATTTATTGAAATCAGATTTTAGTGATGTGTATATACAGATCTTTGATTATGTCTGTCTACCTGAAGCTAATGTATAATATTTTAAACTGATGTCACTTCAATTAAAAAATCTCATTTTTCATTTTCTTACAAAACATCCATATAAAACCCACATGCAAATTGCTGTGTAAGTGTGCATGTGTTTGTTTAATTTTATCTCATTTTTACAGGATTGTAGAATCATTGCTTCAGGTAATTGTTTTCTTTTTACAAAAGACTTATCCATTATTGTTAATGAAATGTTTTTTTAGTAAATTCATAGAAGTTTTTTTGATATTCTCATATCAAGTAAGTGATGGCTGAATTTATCACACAGGTAACACTAGACAACCCTTTTAATTAAGTGCAGTTACTATTTATTTGTCAACTTGAGCCTCAAGCTACATGATCAAACAGACTTACGTGTAGCCCTCAGATTCTGCTTTGTTTCATTTTATAACCTCTAGGTTGTTATCTTACATTCAAGACATCATATGAATATAAAAGTATATGTAGTAATGATTATATTTACTCCTTTAACACTAAGTATCACCAGCTGATGTAAATTGCCCATCAGTAAGTAACCTGGCAAAGAAAAGCAATATCCCACTCAACTTGCCCTCTTACCAATTTGTTGTACCTAAAGTCATAAAAACAAATACAGTCCTTGCTACACTTTAGTGGATATAATTTACTGCATTCAAAATAATTAATAGTTCTTATCATTATAAACATATATCAAGTGAAGAGATAAGATGGATGCATGCAATAAGTTAAAAATATAAGTTATAATCACTTATTTAACTGTACAAAAGAATAAGCTGACAATGAAGAATGTTTGAACTATCTAAAATAGGTATATATTACCCACAAAAAATGATACTGGAAGCCGAGAGATAAATTTAGTTATTGATAATACATACAATTTCTTTGGAATAAAGTCTACAAACTAATGTGTATTTTCTATTCAGTTTTTGACTCATTTAAAATTTTTATAAATTTCCTCAGTTCCCTGTTATCTATTGTTTTCCTTAAAATATGTTGTTTTTACATCAGTTTTCTATTATGTTAGGGTATAGTATAGAGAAGCATTTTAAATACTGCATGATCAAGTTGAATTTTTTAGCAGAGTAACAGAATTTTTGAATGACACTAAAAATATGTTGAGTTTTCTTTAAAATATGCTGTGACTGATGATCTAGAAATTCCTAAATTAATTTAATAAACACACCAGGTCAAATTCTGAATTTGACAGAAATTCTGAAGACGAGGCATAAAGACATTTAACCTACTTATTCTATCACATAATTCAGATACTACCTCCTTCCCAATATTACAAGAAGAAAATAAAGTTATACATAAGAGACAAAAAAGAGATTATTAAAAATATATCAGTATGGTAATTTCTATGTATTGGATACAAAAAGATAGAAAATATGGTTTCCACAAGCTAATTTTCACATCTCCGTTCCTGTAAATGAGGCCTTTTGTTGAAGATAATGCTGTGTAGAATGCTGTGCTGAAAACTAGTACTGATATTCAGATGGCACTGATGGCAAAGGTATCAACTCTGGTCATGCTTGATCCAGTCCTTAATGTACCCACTCAACCTTCTGCCACAGTAAATCAGTTAACATTAAATCCCTAATAGGCGGCTCAAGAGGCATGATTGCTTAATACCCTATTATTAGCTCATCAAATTATATGAGGAGCCTTCTGGCATATCATATGTATTTTATTTAAGTGAGGGTTTTCCTCTGCTGCAGATATCGCAATAACCTTGTTCCAAAATTCTAAGATAGTGGTAGGAAGCTTTCGAGATGGCCCTGAATGAGTTGCCTCCCCGTATTCGTACCGCCGTGCAGTCCTATCTCCCAGAGTGGGGGCTACATCCTGTGAGCCCCTTACAGGTATCGCCCTGTCACAAGCTCACTTGGTGTGATTACCTTTTACCGCAGACTTTTGTTAGTACCAATTCTCATTAACCAAAAGAATCCCGAACAGGTTTTCTGCTTTACGACAAAAGACGGAAAGCAAGCCCGCCAAGCAGTGTTTGTTTTGCGACAGGTCGTTAGGCAACACCAGGACCTTTCCAGAGAATTATATTCAGTTCCTTGGGATTCTGCCGCCATAGCTTTGAGCTTTGTGGGCGTCTGTGCTTTTACGCGAATTTATTTTGTGCCGCTGTGAGCAAGATGAGTCCTAAGGTATCGGAAAGCGCTTTACAAAGCTAGGCAGGGTGTTACCATACGGCCTGGAAATGAGGCCACCCAGGAGCTGAACATGAAGCATTTGAGTGACATTTTTGCTGCGATGGGCAATGCTGAATTGACTACAGAAGTGAATGCCTCTCATTGGAAAGGACAATTAGGTGTGCAGGATATTTTCAGTGCCAGGCTGTCGTATTTCAAGTCTTCCCCATTGGCCACAGCACAGGCCAAACCTCCCCCTGCACAGAGAAAAAGTGCCAGTTTAATGGGACTGCCTGCCGGGTTGGTTTCTGACCACAGTGAGAAGTTAGTAGATGACCCTCTTCCGCTTTGTCCTGCTCCTGGTCCAGGGAACCTGCTCGAATCCAAACTTCTCATCACGCAGCTTCACACCATCTTCATCTCGTCTCGGCTTTCCAGCTTGCAGCCATTCTTCCAGAATCCGGTAAGTGAGACAATGCATACACATTATTTCTACTTCATAAAATTTGTGTGTTTATCCTATCATTACTGTTTTTACTGTATGTTAATGCTATTTTAGGTTTGATGTGTTAATTGGTATGATTTGGTAGGTTAAGTTTTGGATAAGAAACCGCCACCTATTTTTCCACATAAATCACTGCTAATTGCTTCTTTGTTTTAAGCTATTTTTGCTTAAGGATGATTTTATAGGGTTCTTACTTTTGGAGCGAATAGGGAATCTGATTAATAAACTGGATCAAAGTTTACAGGATACAGTTTACAGTTTCTGACTTTTAGTTACAAAGAAGTCCTGTTTCGCACCCCCCCACCTCCCTTTACTTGCTTTGTTTACCACTTTGACTGTTTCCTTATGGTGAAATTGAAGTGTCAAAGTGATTTTGTCTCTGGCTAAGATCTGGTTAGGGATTGAAATACTCAATCCAGCAACCCTGAAGAAATGGAATGATGCCATTAGCCATGGTGTTTGCCTTCAGATGATACTGCATCCCTGGCAAGAGCTTTTTGAGAAATTCTGAAACATAGGTACCCAGTAATGCCATGGCCAGACTCCTGACCTGGAAAAGCTACAAACTAATAAAGGATTGTTGGTTAAAGTTACAAATATTGGCAGTAACTTCTATACATCAATTGATAATTAGTACATTTTCTGAACTCACCTATTCAATTTTGCCGGAAATCATGATACCTTATGTATACTGATATTTTTAGTTCAGTCACCTCTATGAAATCATGAGACTGACAGAACAGAGTTGCTTGTACTTTAGTCTGGGCCTGCCGTGGAGTTGTTTCTTGCTCTAGACCCCACTCAAAACCCTTCAAGAAAACTCTGTAATAGAGCATATTAGTGTATCCGAAATTGGTATGTGATACCTCTCTTCATTGCTGTACCATGAAATGTTGCTGACAACTGGTCTCCTTAAAACTTCACTAAATGGTACCTACACCCCACTGGTTTTGTTTCCAGCCTCTGGTCAACATAGTTCCTCTAAGGTATCTTGCTTAATTGTGATTTTTTAATTACCAGTTGATGTTGCTAACTACCATTATGTCCAGTTAGCGCAGTGTTATGATTTCAGTTCAATATTGTGAGATGCGCAGGGTGGTAATATAATCAAGGTCTGTATGAACTGTATTAGGTCAGAGAGTTGGACTGCTGACAGTTCTTATTAAAGGGAATAAAAGTATATGTTTGTCTTTGTCACATAAAACCCAAGTCACTTTCATGTTTCTTAATGATGGGTGTAGAAATAAAAACATTGACTAAATTAATATCCCTATGTCAGGTGTCAGAGATTTGTTAAAATGCCCCAGTAAATATATTTCATTCTCCACATAACTGAATTTGCAACTAGGACCCGAATAAGCCCATGGTAGTATGCAGTCGTATGCTATGATGTGGTTGGATTTATAGAGTCCAGAGAAGTAAATTTACTAGGGATGTGATAGAAAAAAACAAACTGCAAATTTCACATTCTCGTTGGTGATATTTACCTGTATAAATCCTTCCATTATGCACTGTATGTTTTTATTACTACGATTAGGAAACAATCTTATAGGCTTCTACTTGATCTTTCTACCACAATTACTTTTATTTGCTGCATCAAGAATACATAGGATGGTTCTAGCTGCTGGTAAATCTATCTATTTAATTATATACTAATAAACCAGGAAAATAAACATAAGATCCTTCTAGATTCTCTGGAAGGTATCATTTATCTTCTGATGTTCATTAGTGATTTTTCTAATTTTGATCACAATCGTGTTTTGAGTCATGAGGCACTGGTATTAACTCAGATTTCATGTCTGAGTATGAATCCGTAAAAAAATCAGGAAAACTTATTTTCCTAATGTATATTTTCCTTAGAAAATTACAGCCAGTCTCTTTGAAAAGAATCAGAAAAATAACATATACATTTAGATGTGCACTTTTCTCAAGCTAATATTTAGCCTTCAAATGCTGGGTTCTAGGACTCTAAATGGCTTCTATTGTGGGAAATAAGTGATAGATTGAATTTCCACTGTAGTAGTTAATATCAGATTTCTGTTTCTCAGATGTCAAAATTTTGCAGTTACGTAAATAACATTAGCAATATCTTGGTTGTTTTTTTTTTTTTTTTAATCATACCTCTGGGAAGCCACAGTCATTAGCAGCAATTCCAGTCTTAATTTCCATTGAGGTAATTATATCCATGTTCTTTTGACAGTTATTTCTTTTGACTTTACAGATAATATTATATATTAGAAGATAATTTGGAGATTCTATCTATCTATCTATCTCTGTTAGAAAAGGTAACAGTTATGCTAAGATATGAATTTGTGTGTGCTGTTTGGGATGACCAGACTAAGCTTCATGGAAAAATTGGCATATGGGTAGAGATTAAGGAAGGAGAGTTAATTTGGATATTTTTCAAGTTGAGTAAGTAAATATCTGAAATTACAAGCTTTCCATTAGAAGACCAGATAGAGAAAAGCCCCAGGGCAGAAATGTTTTTCACATTATAAGTCTAAAAGGACCAGTATGAACAGAATGGAGTAAGCAAGAGAGAGCAGGTTGTAGACCATTTTAAGGAATTAGGATTTTATTTTCAGTGAGAGGCAAAACCATTAGATAGAGAGGACATGATCCATCTTAGGTTTTAAAAGGACCACTGCATGTTGTAATGTGGCAAGACGTGTGAGTCATGGCAAATTCATTTAGTTAATAGTCAATAAGAATCATTTCTTGCTCAAGAGCCACATTATTGGCACATATTTCTAACATCAAGATTTACGTATAAATTCCTTTGATCGTGATATATATGTTCTATGCTACCAAAATTTATTTTCCTTGATGATCATATTTATTATTATTGAGAGCACCTGTATGGGAAAGTACTGCATTTTAAAGTCACCATGCCATCATTGTATGTATGTATACACATCTTAAACCCCTGGTTATTGTAATTCAACCATTCATGACACCTCTGTGTTATCTATGCCTGGAAATTTTCAATTCAAATGGCAGTTGTACGATGAATAAATATAAATTCTTAGAAGGTCTGATATTGGTTCCTGCTCAATGAAAACTAGTTGATATTGTTGTTTCTCTTATTATAAATACATAAAACTAATTCTCATAATGTAATAGGTTCTGTATAAATTATTGGCTGCATTTCTTTTTTGTAAAGATAGGACTAAATGTATTTGTTTTGCATATTCCTGTCAATTGTATTAATACATAACATAATGGTTTTATAAGACTTAGAAGATGGGGAGACATAATTACACCACTGATCTCATCATCAATTGTTCATGTGCTGTGGAGCAAGTATATCACCACTGCATTCTTCCTGCTGATCTGAAAATTAAGATTACAAAGACTCATTGACTCATTTTACATAAGTAAGATTGTGTGCCATGTGTAAAGTTTTATACAGGGTATATCATCCAATATAAATTAGTTATTCTTTGTTTTGGCAAGTTTTTTGGGTAGAGGGAAGTTATTTATCTATTGTAATTTTACAGAAATTTGGCAAATAAATCAACAAGTTTGTTGAGATAGTCTGTTCAGCAAAAATAAATCTTTCATGTTAACTTGGGAGAAGGGTTGCTTTTTTGGTAAATTGATCTTTCCAAACTAGGTATAGTCTTTAATATTTTTGTTCTACTTTATTTTTTGTTAAATAATTTATTGACCCTCTGAAATTTGAACAATCATAAAGCATTGAAAATGAGCACACTATTCAATGATAAAGCAATTAATAATGTGCATATTCAATGGGAGATTGATTAAATTATGAGTAGGTATAAAATAATAGCTAAAGTATATAGTTGTTTTTAAAAATCAGAATAAAAGCATGCTTGAATGAGAAACAGAAGTGTGTTAATAGTAAAAACTCTGTAGGCAGATATGCCCACCTTCAAATAATAGCCTTTTCCTAATTAACTTCAAGCAAATTCTAAAATCTCCACACTAGTTTCCATTTATAAAATGGGCAAAATGATGGTTACAAATATATCTAAACCACTTACAACGATATTTGTCCTTAGAATTTAGTGGGCACTAAGAGTTGCTTCTACATAAAGCATTAAACGTGCACTTATGCACAGAAAAGATATTCAAGCATATTTAAAAAAATATTAGCAATCCTTCCTGAATGAGTGGTATGGAATATATTTATGACAATTTGCTTATCCTTTTAAAGTACTTCTAATATGCATATATTTTTATAACCAAGAGAATCCAAGCTTAAGGATTAGATCATTAATACTAAATAAGAATTCATTTTAAAAAAATTGTACTATGTGTCTTTAACTGTAGACCTAGAAAGATGTAGTTATACATTGAGATAGAGATATATTTCCCACTTTTGTTGTGGTAATATTTTTAAATTTTTAATTGCATAAATTATTCAGGAAGTAATGTTTCTAATCATTACTCTTATTACTGAGTAAGAATATTTAACAATTTTGAAGCTATAAAATAAATTTTATTGAATTTCTGAGAAATACCCTGGGATGCTATAAAAAAGAGAACATTTTACAAGTTCCCTTCTTTTAAAAGACAAAAAAAATAAAATAAAAACTGATCCATCCTATACCATAGTGACTTAAAGAATTTCTAAAAATAATTGCTCTTTAAATATCAAACCTTGCAATAAATACCTTACCTTTACTGTAAGTGAGGCATATAACTACAGAACTTAAGAGTATGCAGATTAAGGAAAAGAAATGATTCTGGAGCACATAAAAGCATCATGCAAGGTAATATTAAAAGGGACAAAAATACCTTGAAAAATATATATTCACAAAAAATTTGAACTGTGACAGCATTTATAGTTACAAGAGATAAAAGAATCAGAAGTAATTCATCAGGCATCAGATTTTTTTTAATTTTGAGGCGCACACACAAAAACCATTGGTATGTTCGAGAACCGTTGGGAAGAAAAGTAGTTGATTGAAGAGCAGAAAAGAAAGACTCGCTTACCAAAGATAAGACCTTAAAATATATTTAGCATGATTCAATATTCGCTGCCAACATTCCTAGGCTAGACAGACATTGCCCTGATTGCAGATCACAGAGTAGAGGTGACCATGCGTCTTATTTTGGTACTTTAGCACCATAATTTACTTTTAGTTATCCTGAGGAGGATAAATTCATTTTTACTTCATCAAAAATGACACACACTGCTTTGTCCTGTGTAATTGATGCATATGAAGCCATTCAGTAGGCATTATTGGAGTCTTTTCAAAGGATTAAGAAGAGAACAATGATAGTGAAATATCATTTCTAAATTACCTCTCAAAATAAAAATAATTGTACTTATATTAATTATTGGTCTACTAAGTATTCAATTTTTTATCTCAGACTTTAAAAAAAGAATATGGCTATATTTTTAAAGAAAATGTATATAATTATTAACTGTGCACATATATTTAGTAAACACGAAATACCCACGTAAGATTTAGTATTGTTTTACTCTGTACTAACATACTTAAAGGTAACTATACAAAAAAAGCTTATAGTGCCACATGTTCCTAATATATCAGTAAATAAATGAACTAATGCTATCTGTTCTAAAGGGAATAAAGCTACATTATATTTATCATTACATAACATTAATTAACTTCATTTTTAAATGAATATGTTTAAAGTGGTTCATAGATGGGCCTCCCTGGTGGCGCAGTGGTTGTCACTGCGCTGTGGAGCTGTGGGCAGCGCTGTGTGAGTTTGACGCCCAGCTGGGGAGAGTCCTACATGGTGTGGCAGGTCTCTCCTGCCTCGCCGGCTGCTCCCCTCAGCAGTGTATTTCTGATCTGCCTGTTCTGCTCCCCGCTCTGTCTCTGGTGAACCCTCTCGCTGCCCCATGCCTCTGGCCTTTACCCCAGCTTGTATTAAAAAAATAATAATAAAATAAATAAAGTGGTTCATAGATATTTTAGAAAAGTTCTTAAAACAAGATATCATCCTGTCATACAAGAACAATATTCACATCTATGGGAGATGCAGTAAACAGATATTAAAGGATATCATTATGTCAGGAAGCAACATTTTAGCTATAGGTTTATTAAAATTAATAGTATATTCACCACAACAGAGAAATAGGACTATATACAAGACAATTAATTATCATTTATTAAATTCATAATTCATAGTAACTGCTCTATTTCTAGTTGTAGTATATGGTAGACATGTGCTGATGTGTATTGATACAGGGGCTGGAGTAACACCGGATTTAAAAGGAATTTATTTGACTGGTTTATAGCTAGAAGTTAAAGGAAAACAAATCAGACTTTTTTCTTCATCATTTTCTCTTTATATTCCTGGCATTTGAAGTATGTAGGTCATAAAAATTAACTTGCACTCAATTGCATATAATTAACTTACTCCAAAAGTTTTTTTTCTTTACAAATGTTATGTCCTTCTCCCTTAAAATAAAGTAATAACTAGAATTCTTATAGTTTGAATCACATTTGCTTAAAGTTTTAATGCTTTAGTTTGCAATTAATGTACTCACTCCTTCATTCCTTCATAAAACATCTAGTTATTGGTTCGCTTCATTTTCAGAAGAAATCAGAGAAGATTTCTAGTTAAGAAAGGTAACAAAGTCAGGATGGACATCATAAAATGATCAAGAAAAGATACATCAGGAAGATACAACATTCATCAATGTATACTCACCAAGCAAAGGAACATCAACAGATCTGAAAACAGGCATTAGAAAAAGCGTTTTTTTTGGCTAGGGACTTCAGCACCCCGCTTTCGGCAATGGACAGATCAACCAGGCAGAATAAATAAGGACACACTAGATTTAAATAAACAATTAGACTACATGGGATTAATAGACATGTATAAGGTATTGCATCCCCCAAAAGCTGAATACACATTCTTTTCAGGTGTACATGTGATTCTCTGGCATTTTTATTCATGTTGCTTAGATTTTATCACAGTTTTTGCTTACAGTTGACAATCTGCAAGTAATGTAATTTAGCATTAATGGTGTAGGTTAGGTATGAAGAATTTCAGGGCAGAATAATTATCTTCACTTATTTGAAGGCTTAAGATTTATGGGTGTCTTGGTAGTGGGCATGGTGTGGTAATAGCTATCTGAAGAGATGTGAGTCTATACTTCGGAATCATATAGAATATTGTAAACCAGTGTTTCCTCAATATAAAAAATCTCATATGCATAGATCAGTGTGATATTACCAAATCAGGTCACAGAAACACCTTCTGCAATTGATTATATGCTTCCAGTCTGTGCAGTGATTTTTTAAAATCAGTTATTTGTCAGTTATTTGACCCATATAATTGTTCAAATTCTCTTTAAAGAAGTTAAGTCTGTTATACACTTACTCCTAACAACAGCTCTAGAAAGCAAATTATATTATTATCCTCTCTAAAAATTTAAAGAAATTGAACCACGGACAGTAAAGTTCAGGTCACACAGCTAGAAAGTAATTAATTCATGATTCAAAATCAGACAGTCTGATTTGAATTCATGCTCTTAACCATTACATTAAACAGTCTGCCTAGATTATGCTCTACATTTTCTAATTAACCATTTGGAATATAATGGTATGGTGTGAAATTACTTATCGGTCTCTTTTACCAGATGACGAAAATCTCTATAGTGTAATCATTTTTATTCCCCAGTGGAAAAAAAAATGGACTCTATTAACTAGAAAAAGTGGTGAGAGTGTTGAAAAAGATATATGTATAATACACACACACACACACACACACACACACACACATATACAGAACCAGGATGACAGTTAATTATTATATTTAGCAAGGTTTTACCCCATGAATTGTCTTATTTTCCAAAGCAATCTTGTGGTACTGTTTCTAGAAAAGCAAATAATAGAAACTGAGAAGTCAAATATGCCTAGAATTCATTTTTTTTTATTAAGCAAATGCTTCAGCAGAGAGTTTGAAGAAGTATTTGACTTCACTTTTATGCCCTACATAATAATTACCACCCAAAGTTCTTGAACTTGGGTGAATTATGTTTTTCTCATTACAGAATTATTTTTTATAAAAGCACAATTGGGGTTCATTTTCAAATATTTTTATTTTCTAATATTTCTTGGCAACTATACATAAGAAATAAAGTCATAAAATATGTCCTCATTAATTACTTTATTTAAGAATACTTTCTCGTCATATATTTCATATTAGCTTCCTTAGAACCTTTCTGTCATGGGACAAGTATATATCTTAGGTAGTTATTTAAAAGGTAGGATTTACCAGTCAAAAAATGGGCAGAACTTAAAAGACACTTCTCCGAAGAAGAAATGCAAATGGCAAACAGGCATATGAAAAAATGTTCAACATCCCTCATAATCAGGGGAATGCAAATAAAAACCACAATGAGATACCACCTTACACCAGCAAGAATGGCACGTTAAAAAAACAGGGAACAACAAATGTTGGCGAGGATTTGGAGAAAAAGGAACTCTCCTACACTGCTGGTGGGAATGCAAACTGGTCCAACCACTATGGAAAGCTGTATGGCAGTTCCTCAAATTGCTAAAAATGGAGCCTCCCTCCGACCCAGTAATACCACTTCTGGAAATCTACCCAAAAGACATAAAAACATTAATCCAAAAAGATACATGCACCCGTATGTTTATTGCAGCATTGTTTACAATAGCTAAAATATAGAAACAACCCAGATGCCCAAAAATAGATGATTGATCAGGAAGATGTGGTACATATACACAATGAAATACTATTCAGCATTCAAAAAAGATAAACTTATGAAATTTGCAGCAACATGGATGGAGCTAGAAGGGATAATGCTCAGCAAAATAAGCCAAAAAGAAAGAGAAAAAATATCGAATGGTTTCATTTATAACTGGAATATAGGCAAACCAAACAAAAAAGAGACATCCAGCAAGGGAGGGGGAGAGGATAAGGGCTCAAAAAGGGGTAGAAAAGAGCACAAGGGACTATGGTGATGGTTTATGGGTGAATTGATGGTGGGTAACCTATGGGAAATACACAATAATGTAAAAAATATGAATAATAAAGGAATTAAAAATAAAATGTAGGATTTATATTAATATCTGTGTAATAAGGTGATGCTATGATTGGGTATTGAGAGGCTAAATTAACTCAATGTAGCGTAGGTGATAAGATTTTGATAAATTTTAGTGAAAATATTTTTAAAGTGTCCACCCCTAAGGATTAGACAGAGATATCACTTGCCCGTATCTCCCCTGTATATCTTCTCTCAGCTTGCAATGGAAAGACATTTGTTAAGTGGGAGGAAAGAAACACACAAGTGATTGAAAGCTGTTGCATGGGCAAAGCCAGTATCAACCCAAATGCATGCGTAGAAAATGTCCTCCTTTGAATTGGGGCCTTAAGATAGCAAAAGCCAAGAATCCAGTAGTCAGAGGAAAAACAGTATCTGGCATCAATAACATTGGACTGCCCAGAGAAAAAAGGAACATGAATTGCAATGACAATAACAGTTTGAGATATATTTGAAAATTTAAATTTAGGATAAATTACAGAGAATCGTATTTCACAGTAGAGGAATTTTTAAAAATCAGTGGATAGCTGATTACTCTCAGAGCTTTCATGTAGACTGACAGGATGAAAACGACACTAGAGAATATTAATTTAGCAACAGTGCAGTAGGTAGATTGAACCGAGAAGCAGGGAGTTAAAGGCAGAGTGAAGAATTAGAGGGTTCTCTTTAGACTGAATGATTTTAAATTGTTGTTTCTGAGGATGAGAAATATTCAAATATTGGTACTTTCATATGGTTAAACCTAATGGTGTTCTAGACATGATATAATGGGGTACTAAAGTGATGTTAGTGAGAAGAGATAGAATAAGAGACAAAGATGTAAAAATATTGCCAATTTCAAGGATGTTATTTCAGTGAAATAAAGAGCTTGACTCATACTGCTTTTTGCAGCTGCTTAGGTATGAATGGAACATCTATGAGAATAACTATTCTTAACTGTGTTTTTAATATAAAACCAATACTATTGTTAGTGAAATATGAATTTTCTACCTAAGAAACCATTCTATTCATTCCTTTTTGCATAGAACAGTGGTTCAATATTCAGTTTGAAGGGATAAATCACAACTTACTTTGAGTCTGTCATGTTAAATTGCATTCCTTTTGCCAGATACTCAATTTCTTTGTTCCCCTTCCAGTTAAGAGTGAACAAATGACCTCATTCTAGTCTACAAAACAAGACAGGAAGTATGTTGTGAGTTTATATGAAAATTTTCCTGCCTTAAAAAAGAAGTCAACTTCTATTCTCATTTGGAGCATGAGATTCAATATTTTAATAATTTCTCAAATTTTGAATTAAAAAGAAATTTTCTTTTTTTAACTTTCTTTATAATCACGCTTATAAGTTCTAGGTTCCTGCAATCCATATAGTTACAAAAGGATACACAATGCTGGGTTATTATAAACTATTCAGTACCAGATAATAGGACAAATATATATTAATAGCTTGGGGGGATAAAATAAGTAAAAATAAAAATAGAAAAAATATAATTATAAATTTAGTTCAGGTGAGTTCAAGACCTCACCTTGCTTATTCAAAGAAGATATTGTCTCTAAGCCCCCTTCCTCTTCCTACCTTTGATTTACTCAGCATGAAAAATGCTTAAGAAAGGATATGTTTCAGTCTGTCTATCTAACCAGAGTTCAGGCATTCCCAACCAGCTTAAGCAGTTGGCCAGTGTGTAAAGAAAGTGGAGCACAGATAGTCCTTTTGTTAATGAGACCCAATTCACACAAATTTCATTATAATAATAAAATATCTCCCTACCTGAGTTGTTGGGCCACTGTTCCCTGAACTTGCAGCATACGTGGGCACATGAACCGTATGTGAGCATGTTCAGATAAGTAACAGGTGTACTGCCACATCCAGTCAGCAAGAGCTCCTTTTTCTTCCTTCTGTTCTCTTTTTCTTGGAGACACTTTTTTGCCTTGACCCTGCGAGATGCTGTAGAGAAATTCACATTCTTTGTCTCCATTATCTGCGTAAAAGAAATTTCTCTTTCTCTAAGCAAAATTTGGGTCTGGTCTGTTTAGTCACGTCCAAATCACGGACCTGTTGAGTTTGGTCTCATTATACCATCAAATTATTTAAGGATTGAGAACAATTATTTTGTTTCATTCATTACTGTCTGAAGATCCCAGACTATTTAACAGCATATGGGTGGAGGTGAATAAACAGCAGCTGAAAAAATGATAAGATGAGATTATCCCAAACTTGATTTTACAAATGAAGCGGGGAGGGGAAGGAGTATAGACTTTTCCCTAACTAAAAAGCTATCAAGGCAGAGTCAGAATTGAATTTGTCTCCTATTTCCAAATCCATAGTCCTTTCAAAAATTGTCCATCTGTCATTTTTTTTCATTTAAATGGTTAAAAATTTAATTTCAAGAAAGTAAAAGGAATCTCTAGGTAATAAAATTATTCAAAATTAAAAGAAAAATGATTGTAAATTCTTTCACTTGTTACTTCTGGAGCATGTTTCGGTTGTTGAAGATTCAAGAGTCAGCTACAGAAATCATCCTAAATTAAATTGTATAGCATTTAAATATTGAAAAAGAGAAACACTTGAAATTTGTTGAAGTGGCAGATGGAACATAATTTTCAGCAATGGGTTGTCAGTTTCCTACAAGTCTTTCTTTATAAGTGCTAAATTGCTGCAGAAGCTCTTGTAACATAAAACTGAAATAAAGAAAATTTAATACAATGAGCTATAGTTTCAGTGGAGTTTAAAGTGAATTGGATGGATTTTAAACATTTTATAAACAATAAAAAGGGGAAATTATGTACATAGTGCAATTTGCTATGCAATCAATATGACTAAATTACATGTAAAACAAGCATGTTTTGAAAGAAAATAACATGCCAATCACACACCTAGCAGTATGTGACTACAAAATTAGTACCCAGCTTATACTTTGGAAAAAATGTCACTGTACTGTTTCAAGAAATATAATCGATAGAGCTTACAGAGTTTTACATTACTATCTTACTTTATTATTTTGAAGAGTAACAGAAAAACTATTGAAATAGCAGAGGTAATATTCAACGGTCATATTCTTTAATGAATTTGGTGCATACTAATTTTAATAAAAATGTGTTTGTAACTATTATCATTTAAAGAAAAATAGTTTAGAAATTGTCTTTTAGTTTAAATAATATATTATTTTTAAGGATACTGGTTTTATAGGATTGTTAGTCCTATGGATGACTAGAAATTTACTTAAGTTAGGCTTCCAAATGTTAGATATTGTAGAATATAGAAATATCATGATCAAATTTATTTATTTATTTTTAAAGATTTATTTTTTATTTATACATACAAGCTGGGGGACAGGCCAGAGGCGTGGGGCGGCGAGAGGGTTCACCAGAGACAGAGTGGGGAGCAGAGAACAGGCAGATCAGAAATACACTGCTGAGGGGAGCAGCGGGCGAGGCAGGAGAGGTCTGCCGCACCATGTGGGATTCTCCCTGGCCGGGCATCGAACTCGCGTCGCCGCTGCCGACAGCTCCACAGCGCAGCGCTCAACCGCTGCGCCACCAGGGAGTCCCCTCAAATTTATTTTTAAAGCCAAGGTTTCATGATTTTTTTGGAATGATATATGACATTTTCAAGTGAATTTACTCTGACTATATTAAAGCACAATGTTTTGGTTGATTTTTAATTTGCCAGGGAAAGAACTGTACTGTTACCATTTTTAAGTGACCAAGAAATAAGTTTTTAATCACATTTTTTTGTATGTGTGTGTTTATTTTTCTAGTACTTAAGGTACTTGAAAAATAGAGTATTCCAAAAATAAACAGAGACAAACCCTATCTTTTCAATAGTCATTGAAGCATATTTTGTCTGGTGCTCAGTGTGAGGACATAGGACGAATTGAGGGAGGCAGAGATATTATCTGTGGCATATTGAGATTACACTGGGCAACAAATTTTTACAAAAGTCATGTTACTGAAATCAAATTACTCATTTCCTCTCAATTTCTATGTGTTCAACACAAATATGACAGCCAAATTCTAATTTTGGCTCTAGTTCTTTTGTAATCTGCAAAAAAAAAAAATGATGTCTACATCATAAAATGCATGCCAATAGTAATAGGCTTGTGGTTAATACCTGTAAAAAAACAAGTCATATACTACTTCTTAGATTTCTTCACCTGTCTCTTGTACAGCTGTTCGGGAATAGACTATATGGAAGATGGTTTCCATTGTGAAGATTCCAGACATAGTCTCCGTTCTTGTAGGTCATGAGTGATTTCTAAGGCATTCACAAGGCCCTCAATATCGGAAGAAAGGCTCCAACTGCTGGGGCGCTTTCGATATAAAGTAATTGTGACATCTTCTTCTAGAAGATTCCATTGTTGGAGTCTTGATCCTAGAAATCCTGCCTTGTTCTTGGATCAGTCCAAATCACGAACCAGGTCATTGAGTTCTTCCTGTGTTAGTCTGTGTGGGGTTGATGATGCACCACAGTGAATATCTGGATCCCTGCATGCTGATGGAACAGGAGAAGAACAGGTCAGCTCACCCTTGTCCTCATCAGATGAATCAAGAGACTGTTCTGCTGGAGGTTGTAGAATAGGAAGTCCCTCACCATGTGGAACTGGTCTCAATCCAAAAGGAATGTTTGGGTAAACTATCCTCAACTTTTTTTGCTTTGATATTCCACCGGAAAGAGGAGGAACCAAGCAGAAGTAACAGTCTTTTACGTGGTTGTTTGACTCTCTCCACGCCATGGGGACTGAAAACGGCGTGGATGATCTTTTGCCATTCAACCACTGTGAAAGCTGTGTTGTACATGTAGCACAGCATATATGCCGGGCCTAAAGCTTATCTTGGTCACCAACCTTGCATCCGAAGTAAAGATGATAAGCCTTCTTCACTTGCGAAATGATACTTTTCTTCTGGTTGGCAACTGTCACTTCCCCACAAATAGAGCAGAAATTATCCATGCTATTAACACACGTTCAAGGCATTACTGTTCTGTATTGCCCCTAAATGGTAAAATAATAACAGTTCTATGGAACAGTAGTTTAAACTGTGTCGCACAAATTCTGAAATATTTTCAATGCTCAACCTTTCTGACAGGGCTTTCTATAGTGCGCTGCTGACATCAGCTTGCTTCAGCAGCCACCTGACAGTAGTATTGCATTGCATCAGAGAATGATGCAGTCAACTCTGCATGATGTGTACATTATGATATTATGCAATGTGATGCAATATTACATCATTCTAGGCTGCTTTAGGATGTTGTTGCAGTCCTACTGGATAAATTTACACAGTGAAACATATAAAATGAATTATATGAAATATCTTCAAAATGAGAGCTAATAAAAGATTTTTAGGGTTATATTCATGTTCAGCACACCAAGATACTACATATTAGGGCCTTTTTATGTCAGTAACGATCTACTGTTGACCAGTGTTATATGCAAGGATTACATATATACGTTATACAAATCACATCTGTTTTTCTTAAGATAAAAATCTAAAAATAACAATCTTACTGATTTTTATCAAAATGCATTTGATTTTGAGTGCATCTTCAAAAGATAACCACCTTTTTCTTCTATGTCCCTTTTTATGGGATATAATAGCCAACATTTATTGAATTGTATTTTGTCTCAGGCAATTTTCTAAGCTTTTCACATAGTTAAAAGCATTTAAACCACATGACAGCCATATGTAGTGGCAGTGATTTGTTTCCCCAGTTTTTTCTTGAGAAGAGTAAATACTTTTCTCTAGGATCAAATTGACTGGTATAAAAAGTGAAGTCAGGAATTAATATCATGGATTTCAAAGTAAAAGTGTTAAAAAGATCCTATACCAGAATAACTTAAAATATTACAATAAACATCTCTTCAGTGATTGGCGTTTAAACAATTTTTAGCATTTTATACAAATTGTATATATTTATTTATTGAGACTTATTCTCATCAGAATTATACACACATACTCACATATATACTATTGAGGTAACACTGATCTATAGCATTAAATTTAGAGTCATAGGACACAAGTTCTGACATACATGTCACCACAGAACACTCACACCAAGGCATGCAGAGTCCTCCAACATAGTCCAAACAGGTGCATGTGTCCTGTCTCCTGCTAAGAGCACACATATATGAACACATCCCTTACATGACTGTGGTTCCCTGAAGTTGAACCTGTTCTTCCTTTCAGAGCCTCACTCCAATCTGCTTAACTACTCTTACGAATTCATTGATATTTTTCCTGTACTAAAATCTCTGTTGAGACAGACTATCTCAAATACTAGAGATACTTGAACAATTTCAGAATTAAAGCAAACAACTAAATAAATGCTCTCTTTGAGGATTTTGCTTTTATAGTATACATATCTGTCAGCCCCTCTGCACTTGGAGATGTACCTGCCAAATGGTAAAGGGGTAGGAGAAAATTTTCAGTGCAAAAACATCTCTGTTACCTGTGTTTTTGAGAAGAGCTTGAATAAGTAATCAGTTACTTAATTTTTTCCTTTCGATTTATGTAGAACTTAAAACAACAGATTTATGGATGGAAACACACACACACACACACACACACACACACACATGCACACATACATATGTGTATGCTATTTGGGAAAAAAATAAAGACAGGATATCCCCTGTCTTTTTTTTTCCCAAATAGCATAACTACATTAGAAAATAATCAGTAACATTAAAAAATAAATTAGTTATACAGTGTATAAAAGACAAATAAGAGAAAGCCAGAGGTAATGTTGCTATGCAAATACCAGTCATAAAACATTCCACACATTTGCTAAAATGGACCACAAATTTGATTGTAAAATTCCTCACTGCCAAAGCAAGGATCTGTGTAGAGATTTAGAATGTCCCTACGGGCTAACAACAAACAGTTCCTCAAGAGAAGCAGAGCTCTCCTGATACTAAGACTGAAATAAATGTCTCCTATGAGCCCTGTAATGGAAGGATCTTAGAAGTGGTACAGATACTAGTTTTCAGCCAGTACAAGAGCCTATTCATTTCCCGTGCTCATTTGGTCTCTATCTTCTGAAAGACCATGTCTCTGTTTGAATGAGTTCATTGGCAGAAAGCTCAGCACTAATAAAGCATTTCATTATTTAACAGACAATTTCTCGTTTTTAAAAATGTATTTCTTTTGTTTAGCCTCCTTCTATGTATAACCCTTTAGCCATAATTTCAATTCTCAGGAGCAAAGTAGAACAAGAGCACTCCATATTCTCCTTTTTAATAATTTAGGAATAGTTACCACAGCTCGCTTATTCATGCATATATTCATTAAAAAATATGCATCGTGTTTCTGAAAATTTACTGTGCAAATAGTTTGGTTGCTATAATCGTGAGTAGTGAAAAACTTAATTCTTAATTCCACTTGGCTTCCAGAAAATTTTTTTATTTTGATATGACTTTTTTTCAGATTCTTCCCTGGACTTAATATCATGAGTTTCCCTTTCCAGAGACTTCTCATCCTTCAGTGCCAGGCCCTGCATACTGGTAGCCTGACCGACTGGAATGTGTCAGTGGGCGCTTTGTTGGAATCCTGCATGGGTGAGGTTCAGACAGTGGGGAACAATAGAAAGAGGAAAAAAGTGTTGAGGTTATTTATTTATTCCTTTAGTCAGCTCCCTGTGAGGGCACCATCATCGGGCTTCCTTCACCCTCCAAAAGTCAGTGTCTGCCAGTCACCTTGATGTCCATATTTTATAGTGTTACTTTTTACTCCTGTGTTTGTCCATAGGGCCCCTCTCTTCCTACTTCAGTGATACTCAACTTTCCCTTGTAGTTTTACTATTCCCTGAACATTTTCAAAAGTATGAAAATATTGTAATATAGATATAAAATAAAAAAATTACTCATTTATTAGTTATTTTCTTAGGATTTTGAGAGACAGTTGGTAACACCAGAAGTAATGTCTAGCACTTTGGAACTGATGCTTTTAGAACTTTAAAACAGGTATAGAAGACTTGTGTTTGTTCTGAGTACCCTTGCATAAGGCCTGCTTGTGGCTTCCTGACTTAATCCAGATGGCATGGGTCTTCTATTATTTGTCACTGAAAGCATTGCCATTTATGATCACCTTATAATAATTTTAATACAACAAAAGTTAAAACTTTTTTGAAGGATATGTTGTTCATATGATAACTTCTGAATTCTTGGAGTCAATTCTATCCGTACACTATAGTTTCTATAAAAAGGGAAATGTTTGTGCTAAAAACAATCGGGAGGCATCAAAAATGCATTCTTTGGCAAGTGACATTCCTCTCTCTAACCATCATATTCACCCTTGACCATCATTTTCATGTAAATAAAAGTTGTTCATCCTTTTCCAAAAGAAAACAGCCAAATATTCCTTCTGAAGAATATACTTTTTTAATTTATAGAGAGGTAATTTAGGTTTACATTGTTGTTTGTATATTAGCGTATAGAATCCTTCCTTTGTATGTTGTTACCACACCCTTTTGGAAAATGTTGACTATTTCTTTCACTTCCAGCTACATTTGTAGAAAGGTAGATAAGAAAAATCTGTATCACATTTTGTTTTAGGAAAAGCACAGAGTAGCTGTCTGGCAGGGGCATAAGTAACTTGGGTAGAAAATATATGTCCTGAGATACACCCCCTGTAGATTCTCATTAGTGCGGTGACCTCCATAAGCTCCATTCAACCATTTGGAAGCATCTCTCCTGTACTTTATGTTCACATTTACAAGGTCCTTGGGGGTTCCATATAAATTTATCAGCTAAATTTGTGCTGATAAGTCATATGTCTTGGTAAATATTGCTTTATTAAAATAATAGTAGCCTTTATTAGGTGACCACAACAGATCCTCACAGATTAGCAGTAGGCATTAAATTATCTCTCTCTGCATTTGGGATGGGTCTAAGTGTTTCAGACATTTCCCTATTATGCAAATAAATAGCTTTATATATTTTTTAAATTTAATCTGTCTTGTAGTGTGGAGACAAAATTATATATTCTTTCTCTTAAGAGCTGTAAATGTGAGAATTCCAAATCTTGGCCACTAGACTTCCGAAATACAAGCAAACATCACCTCAATAACAAATTAAAAAAAGGAAATGTCTGTATGTTTCGTAGGTAGAGAATTTTTTATATGAGTTGCTTATCAGTGCCTTGGCTTGTCAGGATTCTCCTGAGTCAGAACTTGCTGAAATCCTCACTGTCATTTCTCAGCTTGCACAAACTTCACATTTCATAATGGCTTTCCATCATTTGGAGGGGCCCTGGAGGACCTGCCTCTATCTTAGCATTTGAGAAAGTTTAAGTACTAATAGTACATGAATGGTTGACATTATTCTGATAACTCTTGAAAACCGTCCATAGTCTAAAACCCACCCGCATAAATCAATGTGTAACATATATTCTATGAACGGTGTTAAAGAAGTTATTTTGGGAGCAGAAGTGTCATTCCAGGGTGACTTAAAATTGTAATAGTGTAAAGCCTATTATGGCTCCTTCTCAACTCCACCCTTTTGTACAGAAAACTACTTTTTGAAGTGAGGGAAAATTTGTTTTCTATGTTTGGATAGGAATGAAATTTTAAGAATCTAAAGATAGCTATTTTATGACATTGATTTGACTTTAAGAGGTGCATGAACGTGGAGGAGGTTAGTTCACTCACAGAGTAATTTCTGTCAGTATTTGGATAGAGATGAGCTCTTCATTCACAGGAGAAGACACTTCACTAAAAGATCAAAGCCTAAGAAGATACTGACTCTATTTTTATGAACTAAGCTGGTTTGTTGAGATGAATATCACCTTGTACTATACTTGTCTAAAGCTAATAATGTAACTTTTCTTACCAAAATACTAAATGATTAGAAATTCACATAGTAGAGGGTTATTTCATTTTTTTTTTTTACCATCATGTTTGCTTAATATATCCTCTTTACTCTGCCTTACTGGGATTGAATAGTGCAAATTCTTTACCTGCTGGATAGCCCCAAACTTTCTTCTGAAATGCAGTCTTATCATGGACTATGCTAATAAGCAAAACAGCCTGTTCATACACAATTACTTAACTTCTTTCACAAGTACAACTTACTCTAAAGCATTAGGGACCTGAAGTCTTCCTGTAGTTTACTCAGTAAATTACATGATTACCTTCCTTTTTTTCTTCTTTTGGTCACCAGTTATGATAATATGTGGGAAGAGAAAGTTGAGGTCTGTTGTAGAAAATGTAATCAATTCTTAGAAGTAGAATAATGATAGTCCATAATGGAAGTACACAAGTGCTTCCCAGAATGAAGTCTAGATTTATATCTCAGAGTGCTGTGTGCTATCACAAAGATGTTCTCTCCCCTGCAATCAAAAAGCTCTTCAGTGGTGTCCACATCAAGTGTCATAATAAGAAGCTACGATAGGCAAGGCAGCTGGTTCCTGTTAAAAACCTAAGTTATTTTTCAGGCCTGACACTAGGTGATTCACAGGCTCCACCTGGCAGTCCTCTGGGAACTCTCCCCTCCCCACACCAGACTTGGTGCTCAGCCAGTGCCCTGTACTCTCCAAAGGAAGATGCAGTCAAGTACCCAGACCCCCCTTCGTCATGCTCTTTTGCATGTTCACATTCCTAACCAGAAAACTCCATTTCTAGGACTCTATGATGACAAGGATCAACATCATCTTTAGGTCATTTTTCCTTCCTTATGAGAAGAAGCAAGTAATCCTTGCAGATAGATTTTGCCTTGTCCACTTCGTACCCAGTACTTTTAAATCCCTATACCTTCCTTTTTATCCCACCTCAGCCCCTCCCAAACTCTAGTCCATAAAACAAACAGTGTCTTGTTTCAGGGCTTCCTCAATGAGAGTGGACCATTCATCTATTCTGGTCCATCTCACCCCTGTGTACCATCCATAGGGTAAAAGGGATCAGCTTGTGGGGGTGGAGTGGGCTGTGGAATTAGTGCTTTCCTTGGCTTTAGGTTCTTATATAATGAGAGTAAGAGAGTAAAGGCTTTGTTTTCACTTTTGGCTTGTGGTTTTAACTGCCTACTTTGACATCTGATAGCTCAGATATCTTTCAGCCCAGCTTAGCTCTTGAAAGTCTGCATATGACCTTGAAAGGAAGGTGACTGTGCAGTACTGTGCTCCACTAGCTATGACCTGTCCGCACAGATTGGTCCAAATCTAGCCTCTCCACACTTGTGTAACAGATGTCTGGATGCAGAGATATTCACTATTGCTAAAACTCCCAAAATATCAACACTCCTGGAGAACCGAAAGTAAATCAGCAGCACAAGACTGGCTTGAGCCTCCTGTTTGCTTTCCAAATCCTGTGAATACAATTGATTGGCTGAAGTTCAAACACCAGAATCCTAACTCCAAGCAGTCTTGGAGTACTTTTTGCCTGTGCAGGTTCTATAAAACAGGGAGAAACACTAGTAAAAGAATGGAATAGACAATGTAAAAACTGTCTACCATATTCACCAAAGATCTTTCCCAGCAATAACTGAATATGGTTTGTATAGTCCTCATATCATTCCTGCTTTTACTATACATTGGTGTTATTTTAGTTTTATGTGTTATTTGGTATGATTTAGTAGAGTTTCGGGGGTGTTTAATTGTGGTTTTCTATACATTTATAATACTTTGTGTCCATTGAAATTCTTGGACCTGGGGATTGAATTTACTACTAAATTTTAAAATAAAAAGCCAATACTCTTCAAATATATCTTCTTTCCTTTCCATCTCGATTGTAATTACCTTTAGGCTTACTATAATTCCACACAAAAGTTTTGCTTTTTTGTACAACTTTTTTTCTCTCTATCTGTGGGATTCTATTGATGTACCTATCTTCAGGTTGGCTAATATTGATGCATCTGTCTTCAAGGTCAAGGAATCTTTTGTTACAAAGTAGCTAATGCACTTTTCATTTCAGATCCTTTTATATTTTTTGTTTGAGTATTACCACTTGGTTCTTTTGCAGAATTTCTGTGTTTCTCCTGAAATTCTGAAACTGTTCCCCCATTACATCTATCTTTATCTGAAACCTTTGAACATATTATTAGCAATTAATTTCTGGCAAATATTTCTTCTTGCTAATTCCAGCACACACCAACACACACAGTTATCTGGTCTATTTTTTTTTTTAAATTGAGGTAATAGTGTTTTACAACACTGTCTATGTTTTAGGAGCACAGGCTCATACTTCTTTAAATGTATGTCACTAAACTATGCTTACCACATATTTCATTCATTTCTGTTGACTGTTTTTCACTTTTTATCATGGTTTTTATTTCCTACTGTTTGGAAAGCATGCAATTTTTTAATTCTTATATATTCTTACACTGTTTATTTTAAAATTCTGAATGTTTTGACTGGAAAGTGTTGGGTTTGTTAGCCAGGCTGCTAATTTTCTAGTACATCACCTTGATGCAGTGAGATCTTTACATTAGATGGTGTTCAACGGTGAAACCGTTTTGATTTTACTCCTAGGATTAGTTTACATCCCTTCGTTCCAGGATGTGCTTCTAACTGTTAAGGTTCAATTGTCTGGAATTTCAATAATAAATCCAAGGTGTTCATCAAAGCCCTGTAACTTGACAGTAATTGAAATCTAAACTCTGTCTCACCAGAAGCTATTAAATTTATATGCATTACTTTTAGCTTTCAATGGTGATTGCTGCTGTATTCCCTAGAGAGTCACTTTATAACTGTATGGTTAAAAATCAGTTATTTCGATTGAGGTTTACACTTTTTAGACTGATTGACCTCTTCCTTTCTGGAATCTCCCTTATTCCCAGCTGCTTTGCCAGTTCTGATTCCAACCTATGAATCCTCAGTCCAGGTTGGCACTCCATCTCTTCTCTCATGCTCTGTGTCTTATGTTCCATCTGAAGTAATATGCCAATGAAATTTGGACTCTAGCTAACTCTCCTCATTTTATATGAGCTATAATATCCACCCATCTCCACTACTTTCTTATCATTTTTCTTTGCTTTCCTTTGTCTTTGAACATTTATTTGTATTTATGCTAAGAAATTAAAGTATTGTCAAAAGGAGAGATGATTTGATACAATATTTTTATCTCTTTCCAAGAGGAGAATATTATCCTTTAATTATATTGAAAATACCTCATCAATGATATTTGTCAATGTTTCAACTTTGTTGTTCAATGTTATATTTATGAAAAGACATGAAGATGATAGAATGTAAATGTAGATAAAATATATGGAAATATTGGACATCCCTTTCATGATACAATTTTAGATTTCTGAAATTTACAAATTGATCTACAAGTTAACATCATTTCCTTCTACATTTTAAGTTGTACATTATACTGCTTTGTACAAATATAAGTAGTAATTCTGAGTATGAATAAAATGTCCTTATGTAAAATCTAACATGATAAAATATGAATTGCTATTTTAATGTAGGCAACAGATAGAGAGGCAAATAGACTTGTAGTCACCACTCATTAGATGTTAAATCAATGGCTAATTTTTTCATCTCACTGAGTTTCATTTTTATCTTCTATAAAATAGATATTTCCTTAGAATTGTTTTGAGTCTGTATGAGGATTTTAAATGCTTTTTATGTTGCCTGTTACAAAGTATATCCTTAATAAATGTATTTCTCAACCCTCCCCCTGTCAAGTGAAAATATTTGCAGGATATATAAAATCATATTGCATGAGTAAAAATGCATGTGATTATATGTGTTTAGAAATAATCAGATTGGGATGCTTGCTTGAGATTTTAAAAAACATATTTTCCATTAATTAACTTGGCACTACTCAAGTCACAATAATTATTTGAATTCTTATTTCAGAATAAAAATGTATACATGACTAATAAAGTAAACAAACTGACATCAGCCAGATTTTTAAAAATTGCTCATTTAAGAACCATTTATTTATTACCATAACATTTCTTATGAAAAATACATTTGTCATGAAATAATTGACAGGAGATAAATATGCTCTCTATTGCTTTAATTTATCACAAAGTTTTAGATCCATATTATTAAATAAATATTTAAATTTCTAGTGACCACTTTCTTACCCCTTTCCTTGTTTATACAACACAAAGTTGTCTTATCTATCATTATGAAACAGATATGCATACTTAATTCAAAAATCAACTGAGAGTCAACTTGTGTCAATCAATAATGATCATATTAGTCATTGTCAAAGGTGAGCAATATTAAATTCAGAAGCAGTATGATTTATTTTAAAGAACATAAAAATACAAATGAACTAATACTAGTTTTCTTTTAGGTTTTCTGCCAATTCAATAGAAAGAGAAATTATTAAAGCCTGTTTTTAAAGCTGAGAAAACTTATGCTTAGTGAAATTAAGTGGTTTGCTCAATTTCCTAATCGAAGTTGTGGAACCAGACTGATCTGACTACAATTCTAGTATTAAAACTGTCTCTGCAAAAATGCTCCATCTCCAGGGGTTTCCAAACCTTTTTGATCCATGAATCTCTGTGTTAACAAAACCCTACCCAGGCGCGAGGCAGCCGAAAGTAGAGCTGCTCTGGTAGAAACCAGGGGAACCAAAATGTAGAAATAAAACGCCCTTCCTGCTCATGCATCCCTCTAGGTGTTGCCTAATCTTTCAAAGGAAAGGATAGCAAAGAAAGGCTGTCTACCCTCACTCTCACTCTCTCTTGTTCTGTCCTCCAATTCAGTTTTCAGTCAACCACAAAAAAGTTTTGCCATCATGGTTCTCTAAGATTATCGATTATTTCAACTTTAATTATTAATCTACATGGAACATTTTAAATGTTTTTATCTGCTACCAAAAAATTAAGCGGAGTTAGTGCAGCTTATCCTAATCATTACTTTTACCACTGATTTTTTTCATTACCAATTCCTGTCCACTCCCCTCACCCTACTTGACAAGGAGTCTGGAGGCAGGTAACAGTTATTCTAAGGGTTCTAGTAAAATGTCCGGGCTGGTCTCAGCGAGGCGCTTGACTTGGTCCTTCAGATTAAATTCTGGCTGTCACAGTTCCAGGTACCAGAAAAATATGAACTCCAGAAAGGGTCACGCAGAATTTAAATGTGCATAAGAGTAAACTTGTGCTTCCTGTTCTTTAATTTGATTTTTTTCTCTATATGGTTTGAATCTAGGAAAATAGAGACCTGGTCTTATATTTTCCTTTGTTGCTTGATGGCATGTCCTGATCAGTTTAATCCCCCCCAATTTTTAGAGATTTGAAGAAAAATGACAGTTTTCTTTTGAACAGATACTTACATGAAGAATATCTTGTTTGACGAATTCTATCCAATGCATTACAATGTGCAGAGTAGAAAGATTTTCCATTAGTTTCATTTTCTAAAGGACAAGTTGCCCTTCCAATCTGTGTAAAAATTGTGTTTCTACGTAATGAATGAAACTGTGTCCTTAGGAAAAGTTAAACTCAACTTCCCAAACTGTCATCATCTTCCATATTTATTTTTTGCTAACTCCAGTATCCCTGTGACTTTGGTTAACAGTAGCTTCTGATTTATGCAAAAAAGGGAGGAAAGAAGTATTATCTGCACTCAAAAATTATAATGCTGTGCAAAACCTGAGCTTAGAAAGTCCAGACTACACAGTTGTTGCATTGGCAAGGTGTTATATATTTCTCAATTTTGCTTTTCCCCCACCCAAATTCAGCAGAGTTTAGAGGTATGAATTCATAAATTGTATTTTTTAAAGTTTTTTCTTCTATTTTCAGGGCATTGGTAGGATTGATAGATTTTTAAAAATGTGGGATTTGGAGTCAGACTTAACTCATTATAAATTAGGGAAGTGCTGCATGATAAAGTTCTCATACTAGTGATTTTTTGATAACCCTTTTAAGATTAGATGCTGAAACTCCCACTGTAGAGGCTGTACACTAAAAGTGAAGGGAAAAAATGACAGAAATGGCATCAATAATGAACATGTAGGCATGAGAAATGTAAGCGGAAGCAAAGATTTGGATAAAGTCACCTGGTTTGAAGTTTCAAGCTCGGTCAATCATAGAGGTAGTGACAATATTATTTCCCAGACTCTGTGCAAATTTCTCGTATGAATTCTTGTCTAATCCCTGATTTGAAAAACCCCATTAATTTACCACAAAAGATCAAAATTGAATTTCTCAAAATGATGAATGTTGTGTCGTGGTTAACTTAATAAATAAACCAGAAACTTTCTTTCATATCTGAGCTGGTACACTGATCAGTAGCTGTGCACCAGGAAAATACTGACGCCCTCTCAAGGCCCCTTTCCTCAGACCCCAGCTCCCGGGTCCATCTGCCTAACAGTAATATGGAGAGGGGTGTTCCTTTTCACAGTCATGTGATTATATTATGAACTTAAGGTAGAGAATACATCATTAAAATCATTTTAGATTTTATTTTGAAAATATGTATAATTTACATGAATGCATCAAGGTGATTATTACCCCACATAATTTGCAATCATGTCCACTTTTATTTATTTTTTTGTCTTGACTTCTCTATTTTTGTTTTTTTTTTTAAGATTTGTGTACGCATATAAGAGCTGGGGTGCATGCCAGAGGTGGGGGTGGTGAGAGGATTCACCAGAGACAGAGTGGGGAGCAGAACAGGCAGATTAACTGTCGTACACTGCTGAGGGGAGCAGCAGGCGAGGCAAGAGAGGTCTGCTGTGCCATGTGGGAAGCTCCCTGGCCTGGGATCAAACTAGTGCTGCAGTGGCTGCTAATAACTTCTTATTGCTGAGACTTAACCCCTTGTGACACCAGGGAGGCCTCCTGTCTAGTCTTCTCATTCCAGATCTCTTATCTATTCTTTATCCCAACATCTGTGTTCACAACTAATATCATATTTATACATACATATTTATATATGAATCATTCTTATTAGTGCAAAATAAATAATTTCATTATTATAATTTCATAGCTTAGAGATCAGATAATTCCATAACTTCAGTATTAAGAGTTTACACAGCCAATTTCCAAAGTGCATGCTTTTAATTTCCTTAAAATCACATATTATTTCTGAAAGTAGATTTGCATATCATCTATCCCAAATCAGTATTTTATTAAATCTTCAAGAAGAAAAAAAATACTTTCAGTGACTCAATTTTAATAGCAATTATTCCAAATGCAAATATGGTTTCATTCAGTGAAAACTACATCTATCTTGTTGTTATTAATATATCTACTTTGCTCTTACTTCAGTAGTATTCATTATATACACACACACATGCGCGCATACACACACACACACACACACACACACACACACACACACACACCCTCCTTATACAGATTACAAGTTATTAGGTCATCAGCCAGCAGTCTTCTCTTAGGCTACCTAATTAGTATTTCTTTAAGCTTTATTCATATCTGTATTCCCAAGATTTGGATCATTAATTATTCTCCTTCGTTCATATATTGCATGTTTTTTAGGTCGTTTTGGCCTTCAGACTTTGTTGCAAAAGCTTGAATCTAGCTAAGTATTTTTAAGGTTTCCAAATTTTCTGGTTTTAGACCTTAAAATAAAATTTCTTCTCTTAATCTGAAGATGATAAATCTTTTTAAATAAGTGTATACCTTACTCCCATGAGTTGTTATTATATTCATTGGATTTAGTAGATAAGATTTTTTCAAGTGATGCCATTGTAGCTAGTAATTTCTTTTTTTTTTTTTAAAGATTTATTTATTTATGCGTACAAGCTGGGGTACAGGCCAGAGGTGTGGGGTGGCAAGAGGGTTCACCAGAGACAGAATGGGGAGCAGAACAGGCAGATGGACAGAAACACACTGCTGAGGGGAGCAGCAGGCGAGGCAGGAGAGGTCTGCCGCGGCATGTGGGAATCTCCCTGGCCGGGTGTCGAACTCACATTGCCGCTGCCGACAGCTCTACAGTGCAGCGCTTAACCGCTGCACCACCAGGGAGGCCCTGTAGCTAGTAATTTCTATGCATATTGAACAACACATTCAAAGTGGGTAGCAACTTTCTTCCATCTCTCTTAGCATTGTTGTGCCTTTGGAAAAGCTCTGACTCTGCCCTTCCTGACACACCTTCCTTGGATGCAAATGTGTTTCATTATTGTGATGGATGATTGTGCTAATGATTTCTTGATTATCATCACTGGATGCTTTATAAAAATATCTTGATCTTCACTCATCTGACCCCACAAAACACTGAAATGAAAGGAATTAGCTATTCCTAAAGAATCCTTGAACACATTGTAAAAGCTTCTAGCACGTATCCAGTCATCCAAGCCACTAACTTTGGAGTAAGCAAAACCTCATATTCCCTTAGTGAATCTTTACCATGACAATTATTCCTGACATTCTCATGGATTGGAAGAGTCAGCACTGTCAAAATGGCCACTCTACCAAAGCAATTTATAGATTCAGTGCAATCCCAATAAAATCCCAGTGGCATTCTTTAAAGAAATAGAACAAAGAGGGCCTCCCTGGTGGCGCAGCGGTTGAGCGCTGCGCTGTGGAGCTGTCGGCAGCTCGCGATGCGAGTTCAATGCCCAGCCGGGGAGAATCCCACATGGTACGGCAGACGTCTCCTGCCTCGCCCGCTGCTCCCCTCAGCAGTGTATTTCTGATCTGCCTGTTCTGCTTCCCTCTCTGTCTCTGGTGAACGCTCTCGCCGCCCCACGCCTCTGGCCTGTACCCCAGCTTGTATGTATAACTAAATAAATCTTAAAAAAAAAAAAAGAAATAGAACAAAGATTACTGAAATTTATATAGAACCCTCTCCCCCCACACACACACACACTCACAAGCCAAATAGCCAAAACTAGAAATGGAAAAAATGAGGTATCACAATTCCAAATATTTGTTTTTGCTTTTTATATTACTTGATTTTTTTTTTTCGGCAGTTACATTCCAAATACAAATACGTCTCTACTAATCCAGCCTTATTGTCTGTTACTGAGAATATTGAAACAATCCATTATCCTTCCTGATGTTACTTTTACCTATTTAAAATCCATCCATATTTCACACTTTGGACAGCATGAGATATACAAAATAAAAATGTTATGGTATTACTAGTTGGCAAAAATCCTTTAGTTTCTCTGTATCCCATCAAAAAATTGCATTTTGCCTACAGGTACTTGGAGAACTTCAAAGACTGACTTTATCTTCCATAATTAATTGCTTCTTAATTTTAAACCCAGTAGAAAACTGTTATGGCCTTGCGCAAATATCATACTGTTATGATCCCCATGTCCTAGTTTATTCTAAGTTTCCCTCTTACACATTTCTTTTCCTTTTTAAGCAATTTTTACTGATATTATGTATCATCGTAGAAATGACTCAAAAATGTCCTTGAGCCTTCTCTACTTAGATAATCCCTCTTGTGCGTTTATAGAATTTAAGGCATGATTTTTTCTTAATATATGTCATAATAAATTATATTTTCCATTGATGTTCCTTTTTTAAGTTTTATTTTTATTTATGCAAACAAAACTGGGGTGTAGGCCAGAGGTGTGGGGGATGAGTGGATTCACCAGAGACAGAATGGGGAGCAGAATAGGAGGATCTACTGAAATACACTGCTGAGGGGAGCAGCAGGCAAGATAGGAGAGGTCTGCTGCGCCATGTGGGTTAGCTTCCTGGCTGGGGGCAGAACTTATGCTGCAGTGGTTGGTGATAACTTCGTAGCACTGAGATTTTAACCCCCCTGCCACCAGGGAGGCCCAATGTTCCTTCTTAAAGGTCCTTGAAGACTAGAATCTTATTTAAGTATCTCTCTAGCCTAATTGTTGTAATATTCCTGATAAAGTAGATCTCATAATTTAAAAGTTACTAGAGCTACTTCCTGGATATCTTGAGTGAATTTCATTTTGTTCAGTTTAATACTTACCATGTCTTACATAATAATGTGAACATGTATAAATTGTGAAAAATTGAGCAAGTGTAATAACTTGATGGTACCAGGGAATGAACAAAAGCGGGAAGTTTCTGGAGGGGAGGAAATACTTGAGTAAGACTTCAGTGAGTGATCCATTTTACGTCCTAAGGGAAGGCAACAATTAGAACTGCAAGTGGTAGTTAGAACTGCCTCAAAACTCACAAGCTTCCTAGTGTGAAGAATCAGATGGCAGAACTGATGTAATCTAAACTGTGAGAAAATTGTAGGGAACAATCTCAGATATTGTTTTTGCTCCATTTTTCTTTCCTCTCTTTTTAGAAATCCAGTTACATGCAGAGTAGAACTTTATCTACATTTGTATATATGGATAGATCTATAGCTATACCATCTATCTACCTACCTACCTGCCTGCCTACTTACCTATCTATCTACTTTTGCACTCTTTTCTGGATTATCTATTATTTCTTCTCATTTTAGTTTGTGTATTTTCAGTTGTCCTCCTATTTAACCATTTTTGAGTGTTGTCTTCTTTCATTTTCAATGCAATCATATTTCTTTTCACCATATAGCTCTAACTTTTCTCCATACCAAATTTTGTATCTCATCTATTTTCTTAAACTTAGTAACTACATTAAATTTCATTTAATGTTAAACATAATTTATAACATTAAATATATAATTCACATTTGATAACATCAGAATCTAAATCATTTATGTGTAGATTTCTATTATTTTTTTCCATTGGTCTAGCTTTTGATCTGCCTACTACATACTTAAGAGAATATCTTATGTAATGTATGAAAAATTGCAGCATCTGTGAATACTGTTATTTTACCTCATATAATTTGCATTTAACCACCAGAAAGATAAGGTAAGCTCAGTACATCCCAATCCAAATACTAGTTTGCAGAATTTGTTGGGTTGCTTTCCCCTGTGCTCCTAACTCCCCTGTGAATTACACTATCACAGATTTAATTGAGAGTTTAAAATGCCGACCTATCATCCCCCTTCTTGATCGTTTCTAATTTTAATTTTTATCTCCTCAGAAACAAGGATTGTGAAAGTTTCATTAAACCATTAAACATTTTAGCAGCATCTGTGTTCTGTTTGTATAGCCTAGGAATCTGGAAGCATATCAGTGGGAAAAAGTGTTCCAAAATGTCAGCCTCATTGCTCACTGGGAATTTAGCCCTTCAAGTCTGGCAGCCTGGACTGCCCGGAAATCCAGTTTTCCCTTCTCCAGCTTCTGATCTACTGAAATCTCTGATAGCCTCAGATTTTACTCAGGTTTCTGCTACATTTTTTTCAGTTCCTCTCCCCATACTATCTATCAGCAAATATCTTAATGGAAAAGCAGAGGAAAGTACCAGATTCACCAAAATGATTGTATAAAATTGTAAATCCCCTAAATAATGCATACATGGCAAAAGTTAAATTTCAATCCTCAATATGACCCTATTCATTTTACATTCCAAACTTTAATTTCATAGGAATGTACAAATCTATAGCAGAGTGTGTGTGTGTGTGTGTGTGTGTGTGTGTGTGTGTGTGTGTGTGTGTGTGTGTATGGTTGTGAAATGACTAACATAACTTGATTTCAAATGATCAGCTGATTCCATTTTGGAGCCTGTTTTATTAGCTACTGGATACAAAGAAATTTCCTCACTGCTTCTGTGGTCCAAACCAGCAATTCAGCATTCCATATATAAGGAAAGAAGCAATAACCCGAGGGGAAGCCATCATCTGGTACCTGAAGTACCCAAAGCCCAATCTCATATATAAAGAAAGTGCTGTGGTTCTTGGGCTGTCCTCTCCAATGATCACTGATGGTAGTCAGCTTTGCTGCTGGGTTTCCTCCCTGTTTTATACCATCTTCAGAAGTTAATTGGAATGCACATTGTGTACCATGGCTGTACCATACATCTGAGCATGTAAGTCCTTGAGGTCAAATTGCAGTTAATATTTGAAGCAGTCCATTAAGAACTGATCCACTGACTACAGCTGGAGGCGACAGAATGATAGGAATACAAATACTGACTGAATGTGCCTCCATAAGGAATCCCTGAAGTCCCTCCTAGCTCAGGGTAGTCCCAAAGACCATTATCTTAGCCCTTTACCAAGAAAACCATGTAGAGTTTGGGAAATAAGACCAATAAATATGGGGGTGCTTTCTAAGACAGTGGAGCCGCAGGAATTTCCACCTTGCATGCTAGTCTGTATATTGGCTCCAACAGTTTGTCGAAGTTGTATTTTAAGTGTCCTGTCTGATCTAGTAGCTTTTGCCCTCGGTAAAGTGATTTTGGCTATGATTCTCTGTGTATTGGCTTCTTTCTCTAGATTTTCAGGTGGTACTTTCCCTTTCAAAAAAAATATATGGATATATCAGTGTTATCTTCTAATTCTAAGATTTTTGTTTGTTTGTATCTAAAATAAACACTTCATTTTCCATTTCAAGTAATACTGTATCCTATATCAATGATTCATCATTGACTTAAAAATAAAAAAAAACATATTTTGAATATAAGCAATAATATTTTAAAATTAAATTTAAACCATTTATTTTCCTTTTTATCATGTTCACAATATTTGGTAAGGCAACAAACACCAAATATTTTAAAACATTTTCCTTTACCTATACTAAAAATGTTTTACTTAATTGAAAGATAATCATAGATAATTTTAAAGCAATAAAAACATCTCACAATTACCACAAGATTAATATTTATATTTAAACATGTATAGAAATACTTAAGGAACAATAAGCTCAAAAGGTCTCAAGGTTTAATAAGCTATTTATAAAAAATAGAAAATGGTGGAAAAATAGGTGATATAAAACATTCTTAAGTTATGAAAAAATGGCATCTGTTATTCAGTTTTAGGTAATTGCTGCTATAATTGCTTTTAAGAGATGCCAAAAAATCTAGATTTTTGGTTTTAAAAATTGGATAAGTATTTTTACATAATATGGACAAAACTAATGATATCTATTGGCTGAATTTTACTCTAGAATAAAAAACATAACATTTCAAAGCACATAGTCCTTATAATTGATATAAATCATATATTCTTAATTAAAAATATTAAATGTATACATATGTGTGTGAATAAAATATAATTTTTAAAGATAATTTTCCTGTAAAACTAATTTGCAAATCTACACATAATATTCATAATTCAGAATTTGTTATTCCCAGCTGTGATAGACATTACTGATGTTCATTGTTATCTTTAACTTTGTGACCTCAAGGGAAATCATTTTTTCAAGACCTCTTACGTTGAAAAGAAACACAACTGGCAGATACATATGTCATATTTGACCTGAGACCATGCAAGTTCCTAAGTAATTTCCCAGTCTCTCTTCACCCTGCTACGGATAATTTTGCACAACCATGTTCAGATTGTAGAATAGGAAGATTCAAATACTTTGCTTTGAAGCCCTGGAGATTCTCCAAAACTGCAAAAGATTTTGGATGAGCAAGAAATTAACATATGTTCTGTAAATTCTCTGATATTATAAGCCTGTTTATTATTGCAGCATAAGCTACCCCAGACAGAAAAAAATACAGCAAGGAAAACCGTAGGGAAGCTATTTTGAACAGTTCATCTACTCAATGTTCTCTAATAAAACAGGTAATAATGTGATCTATAAATACACGGAATAAACATCAGGTTGATATTTTCATTAAAAATATTATGTACATGAACGAATTGAATTATAAAATATTTTGAAATGGCACAAAGTATTTAATGCCTTAAAACATTTTCTTTTACCTTTACTCATAGTTTATTATTTGATTGAATAATAACCATCAGTAATTTTAAAGCGATAAAAACATGACATTTTTATTTAAAAATATAGCAATGAGAAGGAACAGTCTACCACATCCAGAAATGTGGGTAGATATCTTTAAACATACATTTCTTTCAAACGAAGTCAAACACAAATAATTCTGGTGTATTTTTTTTTCTGAATACAAAACTAATACATTGTAAACACAATAAAATTAATCTTCTGGAAGTCAGGATATTTTAGGGTGTATATAATAAACAGGAAGAAGCAGTGTGTGTTTGGTTTCTGGGATGCTGTTGATGTTCACTTGCTTAAATTGGGTATTAGGGTACACAGTGTTTGAAGGAGGCCATCTATGGGACTTTGGTTTGTCTATATATTGCTGATTGTTTCAATATTTCAAGGTCATGAGCATTCTGTCACCCAAGACCTTCTTTTCAGGATTGTTCATGCAACTAAAAATTTTTAGAAGTGATGTTATCTTTCTCTACAGGAAGAACATTGTTACTTACTACTTACTAGGAATGTAGTTAAGCTTATAGTTTTATTATGATACAACTCACTGCTCATGCAGATGATATTTGGCCTTCCAGTGTGATATGCAGCTACGCTGCTATGGTGGCTGTTACTTTTTCTACACATGATGAAATCTCTGGTCCAGGAGCCTTGGGTCCTCTGCCAGCATCCATATGAATGCTGTAGGTCATCCGCAGGGTAATATCAATTGCTCACAGTTTTGGTAAGGAGGATGAGGTAGTGATAAAGACATGGCTTTCTGGAAGAGTCATTAATGGAATTTAAAGGATGTCCTTGAGAACCATTGGTAAATAAGTTAATAAAATGATGTGGTCATTTTTCAGAGATTTATGTTTTCTCATCTTATAATCAGGGGGAGATTCTAGGAAGTAGGCTCAAAAAGAACCCACATGTAGGCATGAACACTAACTGGGCTGTCAGTCTCATGTTGTCCCCATTTTAATAAGTGGCAGTGCGACCATTTCAAAATTAAAGGGAGGCTTTACCACCCTCCCTAATATTTACAGAGATATGCATTTACAGGGAGCATGAATTGAGAGGAATCCATGGCTACTATATCCACATCATTGAGTATTGACTAATTCACCTGGATGAACTCTGAGGTATGAAATATTCAATGATCAGTGTGAAGAATGACTGGCACTTTGAACTCTGTGCACTGGAGATTGCAGAGTAGGGAGCCAGCACCACCTTGTTTTTACACTACTCTCAAAGGTCAGTGCATGCCAGGAGTTAGCCATGGTTTAAGGACAGAATCGCATGGGCTGGAGACCTCAACATAAAAGATGAAACAATTGACATAAAATATATGTAGTTTTTACACAATGGGCCCTGAATGTCTGATGCCAGAAACTCTCCTGACATTGCTGTCCAGCAGAATGTGTTGAGTCTGTGATGCAGAGAGAGTTTGTCGATTTTTCCAGTTGGTGATGGGTATGTCACTGCCGTGGTCCTAAATCTTATTCTGCTCATTAGCATGATTCTGACTGTGCTCTAGAAGAAAAAAAAAATTAAACAGGACTACATTGGCTACACTATAGCAGGTAAATGATCCACAGCAGAAGTGCTAAGACACCGAGGGTCTAGTAGAGCCTGCCTTTCATAGCATCAAGGCTCAGTCATATAAGCATAATTAGAATACTCTGGTGAACCACTCAGTGACAGGATTAGTGATCTGGAGTCTTTGGTGCATGCAGAGATCTGGAAAAATTAAGAGAAGACCCAGATTATATCCTAAGCAAGAAACAACTCCCACCTGTTACCAGAAGAAAAAGTACCCTGTAATCACGAGTGGACTTGGAAGCCTCAGCACAGACAAGTACATGTTCTTTCTCATAGGGAGGAAAAACTGTGTATAAGGGATATGTATAAATATTCTACTTACTCTTCTGATGTGAGGAGCCAGTGTCACATGATGAAAAGATGGTATGATTCTACTTATATATAAATTGTGGTGTTGAGATGTATTTTCTTGCAGAGTCATTTACAACTGGGAAAAGTCAGAGACATTCCCATCACCGTCATATAGATGTAGTTTGCCTCTTAATGGAGATGGTAGCAGATCTTTTAGTATTCCTGTAGATATGGCCTTTGTCTGAGAGCTAAACCAGTTTTAGCATTTGCTGTAATAGAAAATGGAGGTACTATGATGGAAGCATATCCAGTTAGCTTTTAACCCAGTGACAATATCATTGTTTATTTGTAGTTCTTGGAAAATGTCCATTTGTTGTGCCACTTATTGCCATTTTGAGAATTTGTGTTGATGTTTTTTTCTTTCTAACATAAGAAGCACATTTTAATTTTATGTGCTGTGTAGACTTACTTTAACATTTTGTTGGAGGAAAAGAGGATGTCTGAAACAAACTCCACAGATAGGTTTATGGACCCTACCTCAGATCAAAAAGATTCAAGACACTAAGGGCTACTAATCCCTTAGTGCCATCATCATCAAAGAGAGGAACTGAAAGGTGGAGTTGAGCAGGAGATAAAAAGCTGGAGAAGAAGAAGACAGAACACAGAAGAGAGGAGAAGGAAGGAAGCAGGATGGAAAGCCAGAAGAGGCACATGGAGCAGAGACTTGTAAAGAAGCTGCATTGACCTGGACTGATTGAAACAGATGTGGGTGAGAGACCTGTGGGGAAATTAACAATGACAATGTTCATCTGGATTTTGATTGTGCTCTTTAACTTCCAGAATTGTCTGGCTGTTTCTGACCCTTTTGTATGGGTCCCTGCCAAAAGGTGTTTTAGACTTATGGCAGGCTTTTGAGACTTGCTTTGGGGCCAGTCCCATTTGGGTGGACTTTTACCCACGAGGAGTGGGATAACATTGGGTGCTTGTTTTAAAAATTATATTCTTTGTCTTCTGTCTTTTCTAATTGTATTAAAGTTTCTTTCCACAAAAGGTCCTATATGTTTTGTATTGCTGCGGTGGATGGCAGAACCTATTTAGAGCAGGGCAGGTCTGGGGGTTTTGGGGATGCTCCTCTTCCTGCCCTGTAACAATTTCACCCTTTAAATGTATTTTATCAGTGTGTAGATTCATCATAGTAAGATTAGCAAAGGATATATGCTAGGGGTCACCTTTTTTCTTGGGGCTTTTAGGTCAATACAAAGAGGTAATTGAAATAGAAATCCCATGCCTTGCTTAAAGGTGATGATACCACTTCGAGAATGAAAGTTGTAGTTAAATTCTTTTCCAAAGTTCGTTCTCCATGAGTCCCCACTCAGCCACAGGAGAAAGTTTTCGTTTCTTCTTAGTGGGTTCATTTGATTGCCAGTCTCCTAGATTCCAGAATTCTCTTGAAAACCATCTTCCTTATAAAGTTTCAGCTATGCTTCCAGCAAGAGACAACATCTCCATCTCCAGCACTCTGTAATAGCATTATGGTACCTCTGAAACCTCTGAGGGTAAATATGGTCAAGATTTTTTAAGCTAGTAAGCAGAACTAGTGATTCCATTTTGCAAATATCTTCTCTTTACCTGCTTCTTTTTTTTTTTCACCCCAACCCCATTATGTGGAATTGATAAATGCATAATGAGATGAGGAAAAATCTGGACAATTTCGGTATCCCCCTTAATAATTTATTTTCTCCCAGTGATAACCTCCCACCCCATCTCAAGCATGCAATTTTCAATTTTTACTGGCAATGAAAAGCATGGTGAAGATCATAAAACACTTATTTATTTTGTCAAAAGAGAGAGCAGTTGACTTGATTTTGGCAGCATCTCAGATTTACATGTAAAAGTAAAAGCTACCCTTTGGGGGAATTCTTGTTTCTCTTTTCACTGCCTTAAGCAAAGCTGCTGGCTCAATGAGGATTTCTACTCTCAGAGATTTCCCTCAAAGCCTGGGTCTGGTTCACTGATTGCTCCTCTATGCTGAAATATGATGGTGTGCATTGTACTGCTATGGAAAACCATCTGTGCAAAATCAGCACCCGTTGTGTATAACCAGAAGCCAATATGCTCTCTCTGTTCAGTTGGCAGAGCTCAAAAATCCTCAAAGCCAGGCCAATTCTTCCTTTGATCAACTTTGGGGCATTTTTATTATCACCTGGGCTGTTGCCTATAACCTAGTTTTCTGGTCTGACATTTGGGAGAGCACAGACTGAGAGATTAAGGGCACTTCTCTTTGAAACTATAAATTATAGGATAAGAAATCATCCCTGCTGCCAGTCAGAAAGTCTGGGTTACTAATGTAAATGCCATGGTGGGGATAAAGTCAATTGGACATAAGCACCCTGCAACTGAAGAAATTCATATTTGGGAAACCCCGATATCCACAGATGACTCTTTCTTTCTGGGGGGACACCATGTGTACTACTAGGGCTACACTTCTTGTGTAGCAATCTGGCACAAACGTTCCTGCTCCAAAGCCATTATATAGTGCATATTATTGTAATAATAAGAGACTTCCACATTTTTTAAAAAATTTATTTATTTATACATACAAGCTGGGATACAGGCCAGAGGCGTGGGGCAGCGAGAGGGTTCACCAGAGACAGAGCGGGGAGCAGAACAGGTAGATCAGAAATACACTGCTGAGGGCAGCAGTGGGCGAGGCAGGAGAGGTCTGCCGCACCATGTGGGAATCTCCCCGGCTGGGTGTCGAACTCGCATCGCGTGCTGCCGACAGCTCCACAACCCAATGCTTAACCGTTGCGCCACCAGGGACGCCCCGAGACTTTCACATTTTAAGGAATTACCCTTAATAACCCTCAGACAAATCTCTCCAACATGAGGTGACCCTAAGTTACTTGGGAAAGTTCCTCAGAGTGATAACTGACTCATTAATTATGCATACTCTGTGGGAGTTTATTGCTATTATAGGGATCATCCAATTAGAAAAAGTAGTAAGATTTTTTCCCTGATGTTATCTTACATTATCAGTGACACAACCTTGACCTTGGAAGGCATTTAGCTCAGCCTAATTCACTGGTTAGAGTGGTTGTGTATGATCGTGTTTCCCCAGACGTCCCCCTACCAGGCCAAACAGAGTCACTGTAATCAATAATAAATCCTGATATATCTGGAAACTGTGTTGGGGCAAATGGAGATACAGGTCAAAGGTCAAAATAGAGATACAGGGAAATACCCTCCTAATTTTCTAAGGTAGAATGGATGATTTATGTGATTTCCTCCCAGTCTGGTTAGACATGGAATTATAGAGGGCATGGTTGAACACCATATTGTTTGTTGTGATATAGGCTAAATGTTTATGTATCCCTCACATTTACACATGTTGAAATCCTTTTTCAATATGATGGTAAGGGGGGGTGTCATAAATGAGCTAACTCCTTTACAAATGCTGCCCAAAAGAACTCCCTAGCCCTTCCACAATGTGAGGACATAAGGAGAATTCTATAACTCTTATCCAACCATGCTGACATCCTGATTTTGGACTTCTAGTCTCCAAAACTGTGAGAAATAATTTTCTGTTGTTTTTAAACTACCCAGTCAATGATACTTTGTTAAAGCAGCCAGAACAAGTTACAGCACTTGGCCTCACCTTAGTTATTAGAATCCAATTGATAGGACCCCTAGTTAAAAGAATTTGATTCCAGTCTTTGTTGGTCTGATTAATGAGGGTCATCCAAAGAGTCGCACAAAAACGTGAACACTGGGCCTCCCTGGTGGTACAGCGGGTTAAGTGCTGTGCTGTGGAGCTGTCGGCAGCAGTGTTGCGAGTTCCATGCCTAGAGGGGAGATTCCCACATGGCACGGGGGACCTCTCCTGCCTCGCCTGCTGCTCCCCTCAGCAGTGTATTTCTGTTGATCTGCCTGTTCAGCTCCCCACTGTGTCTCTGGTGAACTCCCTCGTCGCCCCACGCCTCTGGCCTGTACCCCAACTTGTATGCATAAATAAATAAATCTTTTTTTTTAATATATATTTTTATTGTTATTTATGTCTTTTACATTTTGTATTCCCCTTGGGTAGCCCACCACCAATTCACCCGTGATCCATCTCCATGGTCCCTTGTGTTCTTTTCTATTCC
>PVIJ01005903.1:41863-98321 GCA_004024925.1 Scalopus aquaticus | reverse complement strand
CTCTCCTATTTGGTTTCCTTATAGTCCTGTTATAAGTGAAACCATTCGATATTTTTCTCTTTCTTTCTGGCTTATTTCACTGAGTATGATCCCCTCTAATTCTATCCATGTAGCTGCAAATTGCATGTGTTTATCTTCTTTGAATGCTGAATAGTATTCCATTGTGTATATGTACCACATCTTCTTGATCCAATCATCTATTTTTGGGCATCTGGGTTGCTTCCATACCTTTGCTATTGTGAACAGTGCCGCATGAACATACGGGTGCATGTATCCTTTCCGATTAGTGTTTTTGTATCCTTTGGGTAAATTCCCAAAAGTGGGATTGCTGGGTCGTATGAAAGCTCCATGTTTAGCAGTTTGAGGAATCGCCATACAGCTTTCCATAGTGGTTGGACCAGTTCACATTTCCACCAGCAGTGCAGAAGAGTTCCTTTTTCTTCACATCCTTTCCAGCATTTGTTGTTGCCTGTATTTTTAATGTGTGCCATCCTCACAGGTGTGAGGTGGTATCTCACAGTGATTTTGATTTGCATTTCCTTGATTATAAGTGATGTTGAGCATTTTTTCATGTATCTGTTGGCCATTTGCGTTTCTTCTTTGGAGAAGTGCCTTTTGAGCTCTTCTGCCCATTTTTTGATTGGGTTATTGGCTTTTTTTTATTGAGTTGTCTGTTGTGTATTTTAATGCATGTTCCTAATCCATTCATCTTTCTTTAGGCACTTAGTTTGTTTCATAACTTGGCTATTGTAAACAGTGTTGCATTGAATGTGGGAAAGTTAATATTCTTTTGAATTACTCTTTTTGCATTCTCTGGGTAGATATCTAAGGCTAGAATTGCTGAATCATATGGTAGATCTATTTTCAGTATTTTGAGAAACTTCCATACTGCTTTTGATAGGAGCTGTACCTGTCTACATTCCAGTCAGCAGTGTATGATGTGGAGAGAAATGAACAATCTTTGCCATCACTTGTTTTGGGTCTTTTTGAAGTGGAACATTCTCACTGGAATAAGGTGGTGTTTCATTGTCATTTTGATATGCATTTCCTTGCTAAGAAGTGATGGTGAGCATATTTCATGTGCCTATTGAACATCTGTATGTCATCTTTGGAGAAATTTCTGTTTAGCTCTTCGGCCCTTTTTTTTTGGGGGGGTTATTTTCTTTCAGTTGTGGTCTATGAGTTCTTTTTCAATCTTGGATATCAGCTCCACGATTATCAAATGTATAGTGTACAAGTATTTTCTTGATCATATAGTCTTAAATAAAATTACTTTAAAGTTTCTTTCCATTTTTTACTTTGCTTGCTTTATCTTCATTTTGTGTGAAATCCAACTCAAACATACTGAATTGAGCTATTGAACTCTATACTAATACATCCAAAATGAAAGATTACAAAGTATATGTAAGAAAAAACTTAATTGTAAAGATAATTTTAATTAGAGTTCAAAGATTTTTGAAAATCAGAAACCTTAGAACATTGGGAAATAAATATCCTTTTTGAATACAGCCCATTTGAATTATATATGAAGACAGGTTTTATATATTTATATATATTATCATCAAAAATATTTTAAAGGAAATTAAATTGGAAATGTTAGTGTATTATAAAAAAATCTTTTCTTGAAAGAAAAAAGATGTCTATTCTTGTGAAGGATTGCTTTAGCCACTTTGACAAGTGTAGGTGAAAAAGAAGTTAAATACACATCAATATGATTAGGAAATGTGTATTGAGAACTATTTTATGGTTGAGAACAGAATTGTATTATCACCTTTGAGACATTATCTTTTTCTTCCATATTTATGTAGCTTTGTCATCTATGGGAATTTTAAAATAGCTGATAGTTAAGAAATACCACCATAGCACTTTACTGAATACATAATAAAACATTTCATCCTCTCTAAAAGCTTTTTAAAAATACATACCATTATCAGGATAGCTAGGTGAGGGCACTTTCCATGTTCAAGTTCTCCTGTTTCTTCAGGGTGAAAATCTTTTTATGATCTCCTCAGGATGACACTGTGCTGTTTTTCGTTTGAGTGTTTTCACTTACTCTTTTCTTTTCTTATATATGTATATTAACCTTTTATATGTTGAAATGTTCTTATTTTCAAATATTTTATCCACAAATGTACAAAATACTGCTATGTAAATGGGAATAAATTGTCATTTGTGTCATCTTTAAGTTTGAACACAACTTTACTTTATCTGGTATTTATTTTCCAGTTTCTGAGGTTCTAATCATTTACATTTTATATAATTTTTCCAAGTGTATATTAAAATATTTGTCCAACTGCTGCTAATTATTTCCTATAATGTTCTTAAGGGTATTAGTAAGATATAAAGGAAATTTATAGGAGCTTCACAGGGTAAATTAGGCCCCTGATTGGAGATTATATGCCCACTATGAGCTAGAAACATACCTAGACATTTAAAAAGAAATAATGCATATTGTACAAGAGGAAAAGTTATGTGTCTCAGCCATTCTAGCTATGTGACCTTAAGCAAATCCCAGTGAGTTAAGACCTCATCATTTTTATTTCTAATAAGAAACCTTTGACAAACACCATTTTTTCGTTCTTTTAAGGTCTTTCTTCTTTTAAGATATTGGATGTGTGCTTTAGGTGGTAAATGAATGCTTTTACTTACATCTTGAATTCCACGTGAAAATACTAACTAGCAAGATGGAACTCTTTTGCTGTAATATTTTGCATTTTGCTCAGTCGCTTTTGGGACTTTAATGAAGCTTCTTCTGAAACCAACTGAGCCAGGGATAAAGGAAAAATAACACAAGGGTACTCTGGGGAATAACAGTAAGACTGGGGAATACTTCTCTCCAACAAAAGTCCTTTTAGAAGTCAACATGCCCTTTAAAATGTCTGGCTACACAGAACTTTAAACATTCTGCATTTAAAGTAAATGCTTTCATGTGCATCTTCCTTTAGGAAAAGAAGAATAATGGGGGAGGTGCAATCTAAGAAGTGGGTAAGTATATCTCTTAGACTTTTCTAGACTGTAAATCTCCACATTTCACCAAGCCTAATGAAGTGATTTATTGTTCCATAACGCACAGTGAATTATACACGCACCTCTTTGTGATCATAAGCAGAATGGAACTAAATACTAAATACCAAATAGAATTTCCATTATTCTTACAGATGTCATTCATATGACATATTTATACTCGGCTTTTGCTTAACTGCAATTCTTCTAAGAATTCAGCTGTTTAAGTAATCTTTTTTGGGGGCCATTTTAATAACCTTATTCCACTTGGGAAATGCAAGGTAAAAATTCTAATAGAAAGACAACCTTGATTTTATAGTAAATGCTTTACAATAATAAATTTTGAAAAAGAAACCCATTTTTAGTTTTGAATAGTTTTGAAGCTACTCCATCAGTTTCTAATGGCTGATATTTGGTGTTTCTCTTATTAACCTATAATTCACTGCATTCAAAAAATTATTGGAGAGGCTTAAAAATTGGTCATGTATAAATAAAGTTAATGAAATAGAAAGGAAACCACATCAGGAAATGGAAGGTAGAAGCAAATGTATTAACCATGAGTTAAACAGAACTTAAACTTTGGAGTGAGGCAGTAGAATTTGAAAACACTGCATGTGATTTCCTGGCCCTGTGACCTTGGGAAAGTTACTTAAGGTTTCGGAGTCTCTCTTTAGCAGAGACTATTAATAGCAACTTTATAGAATTATAATAAATATCAAAAGTCTTTGCTTAGTACATGAAGGAGCAAGATGATAAGATTTTTAATATTACTACATGTTAGCTGCATTTTTATTAATAGACCACAATTTTTGAAAATAAAGGGAATTATAAAACAGTGCTTCTTAAATGTCTAAGGACCACCTGGGTTTTTTTTTTTGGATTTATGTATTTTTCTTAATATTTTTATTGTGTATTCCCCTTGGGTGACCCATCACCGATTCACCCATGACCCATCACCATAGTCTCTTGTGCTCTTTTCTACCACTTGGGTTTTGTCAAAAGGCACATTTGGATGCTCTAGGCCTGAGCTCCAGCTGATGCTGATACTGTTGACCCAGAGAGAGTAGAAAATCTCTCCATAGGGTATCAAGTTTTCTTCAGAAGAGCAGGATGTCCATTTTTGAAATAAAGCAGAATTATATATTTAAATACTAATCCCTAGGTCTTCACAATAATGTCTTCCTTTCCATTAGTGGTATAATTCTGATTAAAATCATCAAAGAAAAAACTATTATTGCTGTGTTTAGTCACTCTGCAAACATTGGGTCACTAGTACTATTGGGTATTTGCTGAAAGAAATAGAAAGATGATTTTGACATAGCTCCTTCAACATCTATCCCACTGCAGATCTTTTTTATGGGAATCTAAAAATTTTGTGAATAACCACAATTCAAGAGAGAAACTAAAAAACTCAATAAAACATGTAGGCAAAGTGCTAGAGAAGTTCAAAGTAGGGGAAAATGATCCCCACATGATATCTACATGGCATATTAATTTAGCTGTTTTTTCCCATCAACCCTTGGCCAAATCGTCGGAGTGAATGTTGAGCCTTCCTTATATATTGCCTTTGGTCACCACATCTTACTATTTTTATCAGTTCTCTTTTTTTTTTTTTAATTAATAATAGCAATCCATAGTATGTATCAGGAATTAGTCTGTGTATTTGAGTTACATCTATGGAATAATCCTCACAACAAGCTGTGAAATAATTAGCATTATTTTCCTCATTTTACAGATGAAGTAACTGAGAATTAGATTCATTATATTAATTCAAGTTTCTAAAATTTGAGATCTTACTAGGCTTGTTCACCCCTTCATAAATTCTAAAGACTCTGTCAGGGTTTTTTTCCTTGACGTGCCCTCCTACTTTATGTTCATCTTTACAATTTTTCCATCACAATTTATTCAAGAAACCTCTATTTTGAAAGATGATTTCATCTTTTCTTGTGTATAACAGGCATTCAAAATAGTTGACATATAAAGTAAATGGATAAATATATAAATATGTGCCAAGTTTTCATGAATGCTATAAAGGTCTAAAGATGTATTTACTCATTTGCCAAATATATTTGTTTTTAGTTGCAATACCATGCCATATTAAAAATATGACTCTAGGGGGAAAAATTTTAGCTTGTGAATAAAGATGTTAAGTCATATTATGTTCTATTGACACTTTTTTAGGTAGTGAAGCATACTTCCTTTCTCCTACATACTAGTCAATACATTGCATTTTCTGAGAGTTCAATGTGTATATCTCTTACTTTAAAAAAATGGAAAACTTGGAGAAGTAGCTCCAGTAGAGATCCTTCACTGAGTTATTTGCTATCTTTGTTATGCCTCTAGACAATGTGTAGAGTTATTATAAATTTTTAAAAATCCATTATAATGAGTGGATTATGATGATGTACACAAAATGGAATACTTCTGAACTACAAAAAATGATAAAACTCTTGACTTGGGACAACGTGAATGGAACTGGAGTGGATTATGCTAAGTGAAATAAGTCAGAAGGAGAATAACAAAATCAGATGGTGTCACTTACACGTGGAATATAGCAAAACGAGATGAAGGGTCTGATAAAACCAAACTAATAACATGCTCCTAGAAATCTGACTGTAGAATTAAGGCTAACAGAGGGAAGCAAGAGAGGGGAGAAAGAAATGGGGAGGGGTAAAAGAGACTATTGTGGAGAATTTCAGTGTCTTGGTGGTGGGTGTAGTGTGGAAACATATACCTGAAGTATGTGATTCTTTCTATGACTACAACCCATATACAATGTTGTGAACTAATATTACATACAGACATAAGTATATATGTGCATATATATGCACATATGTGTATATGTGCATATATATACATATATACATATATATATATATACATGACACATAAAATTTATTCAGGTTATCTTTTCCCCTTTTAGAAATTTGACTTTTGTGAAATATTTTTTGTCCCAATTCCTTACTAGTTCACACTCTCTTCTCTAACTCTGCTTCATAAACACCTACATATATATAAAATGAAGATATTTTAAAAGTTAAAACCACTTTGAGAGACTATTTTGGTCATAAAAAGTGATGAGGTGTGTGCTTCCTTAGCCACCTTGGGCCCTGAGGCTCACGCCTTCTCTGATATTTCCAAAAGACCCTCATCTGAATGAGATGTCAAGATAGTCCCTTGGGTATTCTTGCAACCATCTTTTCCTCTTCTTCCTTCTCATTCCCCTTGCATAAAAGCAATACTTGCATACTTAAATTTAATCCAATGTGGATGCATGAGTTATAATGTGATTGTTCAGAGGATCAGGAATTTTATTATTGTAAACTATAGGCAAGTGGGTATGAAAGAAATGAGCTAGAGCATTAAGATAGCTCATGACAAGCAAACATCACAGAAGAGTTGTTCAATGCACAGGATTGTCATCAGAATATCCATTAAATGCAACTGAAATTAAAATCATTTTGGTGAAGATCAGAATAAGTACTAGAAAATGTTACACTCTGCCATGATTAATACTATCCACAGTGTTGAAAGGTTTGTGGTCTTCCCTTTGAGGAAGCTAAAAGGTCAGAAACCACAAAGATGCATGTGTGCTCTTATTTGCACAGTTACTAATTTTTCTTATTATTTCCATAATAAGATGTATATTTCAACAGAGAGACACTCTTGAGAGTTGCTTTTAGTGTTTTCATGCAGGCAGTTCTTTTGCCTGCATGTTATGGTCTTGACCAGGAAATCAGATGGACTCTTTATTCACCAATAATGTATACATTTATTATTTGTTCATTACTCTCTGTTACTACACAGTGATCTCCATCAGGTCAAGGACCATATCAAGTTGAAATATTATTGTGTTTCCATGTTTTGTACAGGCTTTAGAAAAAATTAGCATGGGCACATATTTTTCAAGTTAATGAAAGAAATGATAAATTTAACCCAATGCTTTTGCTCCCAACTCTGGTTCAGGGCTTTAGATTATTAATGTGTGAAAAATGTAGAATTTGTAGACCCAAATTCCTCCTTTAGAAGCTTATTGTTTAGTAGATTATGATGAAATATATGCATGTAAAATTTTAAGGAAAAATAATTAGGCTTTTGCAAGCATATGAAAATTTAGCATAAATCTCATGCTCAACATATTCTATAAAAAAGCTAGTTATACACTGCTGATTGGCAAGAGAGTTATATGTGAACAGATCTATGAAAAACTGAGGTATGTATTGTAGAGAAAGAACAAATTGAGCATTAACATTTAGAGGGTGAAAATATTTAATGTTTGTTAGACAAATCAGAGAGATTTATGTATATGTCTTTACTGAGTATTGAAGGATGGGTATGCTAACATTATGTCAAAATCAATAACTATTTTAGATTCAAGAAAAAATATATAATTATATATTATCTTTGTGTGTTCAATTAGAAGGAATAGTAACATTAATAAAGTAGAATTCAGTTCATCATACCTTGACCCTAGTCTATTGTGATTGTTTATTAGCAAAATTTTCTCTTAATTACTTAATTAGGAGTTGGCATTGATATAGATAATTTAAAATTGTTCACCTTCTGTGAACAAAATATCATATTTTTATCTTTAAATTGCCTTCAAAATACAGAGAAATAAAGAACTCCTTGAATAATTTCTGGGGTTGAACATAGAGTGAATTATCAGGATAAATTGGTTATAGTTAATACAACTGTACTTCCTTTTTAAATCCTTTTATTCCTACAAAGGAAGATGTAAAATTCAATTTTTCATATCATAAAGGTAATTCTTATCCTTTGCCTAAAGAAGAAATACATTATAACATATTATTAAAGGAGTCAATTAAATCACTTTATTAACTGTCTGAATTTCTATATGTTTAAATAAATTTGACTTTCATTGCTATTTAATATCATGTAGGAAGCTTAGATGGGTAATGAATTTTTTATATAAGGTGAGCTGAAATAAATGACTATTGACATACTTTGACAATTCTAATATTAATTAGTAATTGCATAGTTTAATGGAAAGTAAGCATGTTGCTACATTACTTGACCTTCCATTGCCCAAAACTGTGCCTTCTTTGGTGTCTTCGGAGTAGCAATATATGGTGTCTTTCTTAGAGTGGAAAATTTAGTTCACATATAGCTGAAAATGAATTCTGAAGATTTTAAACATCACTTGCCTTTTCTAATTTGGACATATTGTTATCCTTTTAAAAGTAATCACCTTTTATAAGTAATTAGCATGCATCTGAGCCATTGTCACAGGAAGGTCTTGGCTGCTCACAAATCTCACTATGTTTCAGCACATTCCCTGGGCTCTTTGTATATACACAGACACTGTGATATATGGGATACAGGGTGTGGATTGTGAGACATACAGACTTCAGTTATTATTTTGGCTCAGAAACTTAGAATATCTGTGACCTTGAGAAAATCACACAGTCTTTAACTCTTAAAGTATAAAATAAAGTCTATGATGCTGCTTTGTAAAATTGTGGTAAAGATTAACTTGGAAAAAAGAGTATTGGCATTTAGTATCAATTGCCTTTCTTTAGGAATCTGTGTTGTCATGAGGAGATTGTGGGTTTGGGTTAGAAATCACCATGTACACCTCAAATGTGTCAAAATAATAATCAAATGGAATTGTCTACCAACTTTTTAGTCCCAGAGTATAGCCAAGTCACTATCTTTCCACAGAGAATAATGCTAAGGTAGGTAGGTATATTTTCAAAGCTCTCGCTTTTGGGGCACTTGGGGATTACTGGAGATGTTCAGGTTGAAATCTGAGGCTATTGATTATTTAAACAAACAGAATATTAGAAGCAAATGGGGTAGCTGGTTGCCTCCTCCTACCCATTTCTCCTGTGGCTGCACAAAACGCATTAGAAGATCTTTTCTGGAACTCGGGCGTCCCACACACAGCTTGCTCGCTTTGCCTGCCTGGGAGGGGCCCGGCGTCTCCTCATTAGCACCACGGACAGCTCGTGTGCCGGGAGAAGGGAGGCGGCAGGACTCCGAGCCGCCACTAGGAAGAGGGAGTGCAGTAGCGGCAGTCGGGAGAGGAAGAGGAGAGAAGGAAGGCAGGCTCCCGGGTTGGGGAGTGGAAGAAAGCAGGGTGTAACCAGATCTGTAAGTCTGGGGGAAGCCGCTCAGTTGCACTGTCCTCATTATTCAAGCTGACGCTGCTGAGCTTCACGGGGCTGCGCCCCTTCCCGGGGCTGTTTTCCAGTCCCTCTTGGCGGAGGCTGCATTCTTGACCTGACTTCAGGTGAGTTAAGCAGAGAGGTGTGTTGAAGGGTCTCGAACTAGGGATGTAGAATTGGTAAGATCCTTGAGTTCCCCAAGCGCTGCTGGCTTTGCATTTCCCAAAGTCATGAACAGACTAGATGCTGGTCGCTGCACAGGCTGGGGGAGGGCAGATGGACGGTGGGTGGATGCAGTCCTCACAGCAAGAACGAGGGGATTAGGACAGAATCCAGGTGAAGTGACTGGGATTTAGGAAATGTCACCAAGAGCATGCATTATAGACGTGTTTATGTATATAAGCTTTCTAGACTCCTTTGATTTTCTGGCAGCTCATTTTGTCCCTCTATCCCTCCTTTTCCTTGTCTCATGCCCAATTTTTCAAGCCAAGTTTAAGGATTTGAAGGGGGTGGAAGTAGTCAGTCTGGGTACACAGTGAAACAGGACCACCTTGCCCTGTAAGTGTGAGGGGTATTCCTTTCAAGTGGACTCACCAGAGGGTAACCTTCTGATTAACTTGAGTTTTTGTCCCCCCACCCCACCCCTCCACACACACACACACACACACACACACACACACACACACACATTGTAGCCTCCATAAGCTTATTAAAAGGCACCGAACTTAAGGCTCTCTCGACAGGCTCTGAAATGTGATGGCTATTTAGCTTAAAAGCTGTGCCGATTAACTCATGTCCTTTTCATCCTTTGTTCCAAAATTACTACCATTTTGGATTTCTTTAACAGCGCAACTTTTAAGTGGTTGACTTAAAAGTTAAAATATATTTCTCATTCTGCAAATGCTACAGGAAGTGTGGTGAATTCACATTAAGAGGAAAGGAACTTTATTTTCCTGCAAGGACTTTGAGGGAAGGGATTGATAAAGGCATTCTGGGAATGAAATTATGAACAATTCTCACAGAAACTTCCTTGATCTAGTTTTTCCACATTTGGTTCAAATTTTTATTTAGTATGTATATGTGTGAGAGGCATAATTTTTTATGAGTGATAAGTGTTTTGAATTTACTTTGCTTAGAAGTCATTTTCCTACTAGAGGTACTAACTAGTCATGGTCACAGGTGTTCTAAATGTTTTGCTTTTAGACATTTGGGGTAGTTATTTTTGGGTTTGTATTCAATACTCAATAAATTAGCCTTATTGTATAATTTTCAATAGAATTGGTGGACATGTAATAGTTACATAGGTTACCATGCACTCTAATAGTAGTGAAATATACAAATTATAAAGTTAGCAAATATCAGAATCCAAATCGAGGGATCAAATTTAAATATTTTCAAATTTATTAAATTATCTACAAGATTTCAGTATCAATTTTTGCTTAAGCAAGCTTATTAATATTTCAAGTTGAGATATATGCACCTATAATTTGAACAATTTGAAATGTAATATTTTACTTTGCTTTTCTTCCTATAGCATAAGTTTGAATTCAACAATCCTTCATGAAATTCTATTACTGGAGGCCATTTCTTTCTCACATCTTCCATTTTTAGTTTGTCACAGAAGTTTAGAGAGAATAGTAATATTAATTCCATTTTTCAGGTGACATAAAGGGATTACCTTGTCTAAATTTCTACAACTATGATACAGACTATATCTATTCTAAAACTATTATGATCTAGGAATTTTTAAGCTTAGACTAAGTTCAAATTCAGTTCTTGCCTAAGACACTGCACAGTTGTATTTAGCTGAGAATATTATAATAGTGATACACGAAATATGCCTTATATAAAAATAACTTAAAATATTCCTTGCTATTTTTGGTTATTTATTAAGACTGGCTTTATTTTACATACAAGTTACTTAAATATAATTGTACAGAGCTATATTCACATACTCCTCGCTTTCAAATAACTCTTTAAACTCTTAATTGCTGACCTTGTGTTATTCCCCTAAATTAGACAGGATTGAAAGGCGAACTCATTATTTACCAAAAACATTCCTGGGAATAATTTATGTCTTATAATCAAGATAGAAGGCAGTCCACATTTAGATGCATTTTAAAACTGCTTAGTGTGAACTTGAAACACAGCTGCAACTTGCTTTCAGATTAAACTGCCAGACTTCCCATTGAATAGCCTTTAAGATTCCTTGAAAATATTGGCAGGTATATTTGATATGGGGTTTATGAGGAAAGGAAAGTTAGGGACTGATTTTTTTTAAATAAGTGAACACATTCACAAAATTTATTTTAGCTATTTATGTCCTGAGTACTTTAGTGTCTGATACAGACTAAGAGAGAAAAAAAAAAACTTAAAAATTTGATTCAGCTTTTTTATTCCTTTTTGTTCTTCAATGGTAATATTCTGCTATTTACAGCCTCTAAAATAATCCATTTGAATTTCAAGAAGAGTTTCTTATTTTGTAGGGGAGGGAAGTATTATGCATGTACAGCAGAGTTCAGTGGCATGCAAAGAAATTGGATACAACTTGTACAAACACAAGTTAGGAAACTTCTTAGTGTCTCATACACTTTGAGACTTTTTCACAGTGTGTGTATACATCTATATTTCTATATCTATGTATCTAGATAATATGTACTTACTTTTAGGAAACAAATATATGGTATAGAACTCTGCATCTGATGGTAGCATTCCAAGTGTACTCATGGCTAAACCACTCTTGAATGAATCAGAATAATACATTCTAATGGCTCTTGATTGTCTAACCAGTTCCCTTTAAGTCCTGCTATTAAAAGGATGACTTACAATTTTTCTGGAATCTTAAAATCTCTTCTCAAACCCCATAAAGTAGCCCAAGTAGGGTGTATGTGAAGCTCACTACTTTTTTTTTTTTTTCACATATCTGAGAGAAGGGATCCTCTTAATAGTGTAACCAAAACCTTATTGCTGTTCCTCTTCAGTTCTACCATGGAAGAGGGTACCTGAGTGGAAAATGAGGGAGAGAAGATGCAGAAGGGAGATATATAATTTTATCCCTCAGTAAAGAATGAGGACCATATATCTTTATATAAAAGTATTTCTCTATAAACATCCTGGAGCAAGAGAGAATTACATCATGAAAGACTGATACAGGGACTGGGGTCATTAATGACCTAAAAATTTTGAGACAATTCTGTACACAGGCTGAGAAGTTCTGGTGACCGCCCCCCCCTCCCCACACACACAGACTCTTTAGGCAGAATCACTGCTTATCTTTGGATTGTGTCTGGCCCATGTACATGCAGAAAGTTAAGCACGAGGAAGGTGGAAGTGGAACTGTGACAATTCCTGTTATAGAATTATATTATAAACATTCATAGATGAAAGTGAGTTTTCATTTATTTTGATTGATGTAACATTGGTTTATAACACTGTATGTGATTTAGAGGCAGAGGATCACACCTCCTCAGATGCTTGCCACACGACACCTGCCACCAAGGCACCCACCCACAACCCCACTATGGTCCACTGTGCTCTCTCCACACTTGTTTTCCCTTCACTCGCTCCCCTTCTTGTAGCCTCAGTTCCACAGTCAGATTTCTAGGATTTGTTATTTATTTTTAAAATTTATTTATTTATGCATACAAGCTGGGGTACAGGCCAGAGGCATGGGGTGGTGAGAGGGTTCATCAGAGTCAGAGTGGGGAGCAGCACAGGCATGTCGAGGGAAATACACTGCTGAGGGGAGCAGTGGGCAAGGCAGGAGAGGTCTGCTGCACCGTGTTGGAATATCCCTGGCCGGGCATAAAACTTGTGTCGCCGCTGCTGACAGCTCCACAGCACAGCGCTTTACCACTGCGCCACCAGGGAGGCCTGGATTTGTTATTTTTTCTCCTGACACTTTGTTTTGTTTTTCTATATTGCTCATGGAAATGTTGGGCCATGTTTTCTTGGATAAAAGTTTTCAAAAGTGTGAATTAAATTTTGGGTTTTTCTCCCCTAAAAGTGCCATGTTCACTTATTTGCCCATTTTAACCTGAGTCATTTATAGGGGATACTAAGGAAATGACCAAACATCTTCAAATGCTTTGTGCAAATGCCATTCTTATCCCCTAGTGTTGAGAATGATGGCATAGGGAGTACTAGAGGAAACAGTGCAGAAAAAACAAGGAGAAATAAATAGACATCACTGGTAACATAGACATGGTTGGTAGACACAATTTTCATTGCATTGTTTCAATGTCAAGGTAATTTTGGACAAATGCATTTTATTCATGATGTAAGAGTTACTAGAACTGGTAGACTAATTAGGAGAAAGTTAAAATGTTGACTTTAATACAAGTTTTTTTTCTTAAAATGCATCACATATAGGGAAGAAAAAAGCAGAAGTCACTGAAGAAAAAATTTGTGATGTGTTATTCTGATTTATTGAACCAAGTTTTTAAAAAATGTATTATTTAAGCATAGGAGGGTTATAGAAAATTATTCTTTTTTTTCTACAAATATGCACATAATGAGTTACATTGTAGGAAGGGAATGAACAATCCAATTATTTTTTATTGAGTAAAAAACTTCCTTTATTGCAAACTGAATAAGCAGTTTAATGTAATGTGCCATGTATATCTTAAGCTCCAAAATAATTTGCAACCAAAAGGATATGCATATGTTGAACTTTACTTTTCTAAGAGAAATGGCATATGAACGAACAGTGACATTGTAAAAGACAAGTGAAGAAGTTCAATAATTTCCAAACTGAATAGAATAAGTTTAAGTTATAGCACACTTACCAACTGAGACACTCAAGCTTAACAAAAATCCCAGTGAATCATGGAAATAGTGCATTTGCACCTTGGAGTAATAAGATATGCTATAGACTAAGGTTTGAAATAGCCTCTTGCTAGTTGTAAGAGTGATAATAATAATGGTGTAGATTCTCTTAGCTTCAGTTGCTTTTCTTCTTGTTTTATATCCTTCTTAATATTTTGACAGTTCAGGATTTCTCTGGTGTGGCACCATAGCTTTCCCACCATCAAGGCATGCACAATCCTCTACTAGAGTCCATTGTGCTACTTTAAAATGGAGAGATTAATAGTGCCTGACCTATAAGTTCTTTCTTCATACATTGCTTATTAGTGTAGTTTTAGGTCCAGTTGAAGTGAGACTGATATTATTGGTTATTGCTATTCTATTCACCCTAGTTTTGCCTTTTATTTTTTAGGTGGCATTGGTCAAATGACCATTCTGTGGTCTTGTTTCTTTGCAACTGTGAATTAAGTGGCTGTTTTGAAGAGTTACTAGTACATAAAGATACTTGATAAAAATAATTTGTATAAGGAACTTATATGATAGAAATTCAGTAACTATTTTTTTTTTTTTTTTGCTCTCCCACCATCTCTGGAGATAGTCTATATATGGGTTCCAGGTTTTTTTTATAACCTTCCTCAAATTCAAAGATAGTCTTGCACAAAATATTCCCATGTTTTACTTCCCTTCTGATGTTCTGTAATCATGACTATCTAGAGAAGTAAAAGAATTGTTTTTATAACTCTTACTGTGCTAATGCATGTGAGGGGAAGCATGCAAGATACAGAGAGGGAAATATTTATCCTACAAAGCACATATTCCTTCCCTTATTTGACAATTTTGTACTGTCATTCTTTTAGCAATAATGAGATTGTCCTACTTAGTGTTCGCTTTTGGTAGCATAACTCATGTCTGGACTTCATCCTGTTAACATAACAGAGTTGGACAATGGTTTAACTAGAGAAAATAATGGACACATTGTTTTTTGATATTGCTTTGAAACTTTGATTCTATTGGTGGGGATGGCATCCCAAATTCACTCTTGTGGTGTTCTTGAAAAATAATGTTTGACCCTTGAAATCTGACTGCAGAACCTAGACTACCAAAAGGGGTGAAGGAGATGGAACAAGCAGAGGGGGAGAGGAGCCAGTGGACTCTGGTGTATGATTCTTGATGCTTGGTGGTGAGCATGGTGTAACATATCTGAAAGGGTGTGAAAGTATGCCCCTAATATATATATAATGTTGTAAACCAATGTTACTTAATAAAAATAATATAAAAAGTTATGTTTGAATCACCTGGGTATTATTCCTAAATTGGCTTAATAGAATTTAATTTCAGATGTAACTTATCTGCTAAGGAGGAAGATTTGTACATAAAGATATTAGCTTCTCAGATACAGTGTTGCTGAGGGCCATCTGCATGAGATTATAAAAGAGTGAAATAGAAAATTCTTATCTCTAAATAAGACACACTGATGTAATCATTGAATGGTGATGATAATGATATTAATAACATACCTCAAGGGATAAACAAGTAACATATAAGACAGTTCCCAAGATAATTCCTGTTATTGAGTTTAATGCGCCATTTCACACCTCTCTCCCCCAACACCCTAGTCTCGCAAGTTCATATTTATTTCACTTTCTTTCCTTTGTTTATTATTATAATGGTGCATTACTATCCTACCATTGCTCTGACAAACTAGCAAAATTTGACAGCTTAAAGCAACCCAAATTTTTTGTCTTGCAGCTTTGGAGGTCATACATTCAAAATTAGTCTCACTGGGTTAAGTCAGGGTTACCTTAACCCTGGATTAATTTAACTAGCAGGACTGATTCCTTCTAGAATTTCTGAGGAAAGGTATAGTCAATAGTGCTTCAATAAACATCGGGTGCAAGTTTCCTTTCAAATTAGTGGGTTTTTTCCCTCCTAGATGCCTAGAAATATAGTTATTGGACTGAGTGGGAAATCCATTTTTAATGGTTTGAGACACCTCTGCACTGCTTTCCCTAAGGGCTGGACCAGTGCAAGACATCTTTTATTGCCACTACTGACAAATTTGTGTAATCAGAATTTGTTGTACATATCCTTTGTAATCACACAGTGATTTCACACACTGTACTTGACAAATCTGAAAGTTGTTCACTAAAACTGTATTTACATAATATTAGGTGAATAAAATCTAGATAGATATAGGTATAGATAACATTGGCAAAAGCAGTATTTCGGATGTAGGAATGATAGATTTTTAAAGTGTTTTTGAACACATTTTCTTGCCTTTTCTGCTGCCAGTGGTATTTTGTGTTCAGGGACTTGTGGCCCTCCTCCCATTTTCTTGGTGCATTGCTCCTATTTCTGTATCTTTTTCCATACTGACACTTCCTTCTCAAACTCTTAAATAATCTTTGTCTCTCTATTAAGATATTATATTCAGCACACCTGGATGATCCAGCATAATCTTCCCAGTTCAAGATCCTTAATTAAATCACATCTACAAAGTCCCCTTGATTGTGTAAAATCATGCACAGGGCCTAAGGTAGGATGACAACATCTTTGTCACTATTCAAGCTACCATAAAATTTTTGTGCCGTGAGACCCTGAAATTAAAGTGCTTGCTTTCCCATGGGAAAATGTGTGTTTGGGGTTATCAATATCTTTCCAATAAATTTGAAGATGTCGATGGAAAATTTTCTGACTAGCAAATGCTGATGTCATACACATTGAAATTTATTAATCTAGTTTTAGTAAAATGTAAATGAAATTTAGTTGTACTTCTAGGATCAAAACCATTAATTAAACCCGTTATTTATCAAGTCTAATGCCTAAGTCCCTAAGGTTTAAGATACATAAAATGGTATGCTTAATAGTTGTAATTTATTAATTTGGCTCTTGTTTACAAAGTCTAATCCATATAAAAAACTGCAGAAAGCTTAATTCTCTTTTTAAATTTTGTAGGATATGATTTTCAAGGGAATGTCAGATAAAGGCTCCGTAGTAGTTGGTGTTCTTCACAAATGTACAGTGTGAATATTTTATCTCATGAGCTATATATACTATTTGTAGACTTTAAAGAGCATTTTTCATGATTGCCATGTTAAGTTTTCAAATCTTTATGTAACCCCAAAGAGGAATATTGCAAAAGATGGATTCATTCCCACCCCCCCATACCATTTTTTTTTTTTGCCAACGGGAACTTGAAATGCCTTGTTTAAATTAATTTAATGCAAATGAATTCTTGCTGCTTCACAAGTTTGTCCTTCATTTTTTTTGTTAAAATTATGTTGTAAATGAATGTGACATACTTTACTGGTGTTGTGCAGGGAGCATCGTCCTTCCTAAAAGCTCTGTCATTTGTCAAAAAGAAGCCATTAAGAGAAAAGTAAATTATCTTATCTGATCACAATATTAACAATGACTTTAAAACTATAAATTTTATTATTAGAAAAATAGCTGAGTATTCTTTGTGGCATAGAAATACCAAAAGAAACCCTTGCTGAAATGTAAAGCTGTTAAAGTCATCCAAAATCCATGTTTTACTGTTACCTTTTAAAAAACAATGTGTGTAGAATGCAGTTTTGCCTTGTTAATATTACCTTGCTTTTCCAGAAACATTCAAGTAATCTAAATTTTTATGTATTTTGACTCTTGTTTAATATTTTTAATGTCACAGAAATAATATGTTATAAAGATCCAGATAAAAATACAGAGGTTTGTGCTACAGGAAATTAAACAAGATGATGGTTAATATCTAATTTTGATGAGGGACTGTATACCACTTGCTTTGCACATAAACACAAAATCATTTAGTGAGGGAAGGTGAGATTAAATTAAGTAACTCTTTTGATGTTTAGTAAAATGAGGACAGTCATGTACAAACACATTTTTCGCATCAATGTTTAGAGACATTGTGTTAAAAAGGGTTTTTCTCTGTTACTGATGAAGCATCTTCTCCAGCCATGCTATTTATCAGAGCAATAACTTCAACTGGTTTTTCAATAACCATAAGTAAAAAGGATGGCATGATTGGCTGCCTGTACATATGGCCTTCTTTTGCAGACCAACTGTTAATTTTGCCCACTCACATTACGGAGGACATATGGCATTAGATTAACTGTGGAAGCAAGTGTGTGTGGACTTGTCTCAGTGTGGGTATAAGACTCCCTTTTGTTTTCATAAACCAAGTGTTTCTGGGTGAGAAACTTATTATCCATAGCACTAGAGTTGAAGATGGTAAATGATGTTATTACTAATTAATAAGAAAAAACTATAATTTTTTTCTCTAGTTTGATCATGAGACTGAGTGGATGTTTTCCATTATAAAAGCTTTATGGAGAAAGTTGATGGCTTGTCTATATATAAAACTTTTATAAAGAAAAGTTAACTTTTCAAAATAAGATAGCAGAGGCTTCAGTAAAACTGTTCATTTATTGCGTTCATTTATTGTGGCATAATCAACTGTGACACTTAATAATTAGTTTGTTGACTTTATAGTAACTACATAGAAAAAATAATGAGGAGAGATGATAAGTTGGAATGAAGTCATTTTATACCCGTGTAATTTATTTCATAATTTGCAGTTTTTAAAACTAGATCCACTTTTTTCATTATTGTGAGTTCTGAGTTTTCGTAATGAGGCATTTTATTTTATTTTTTTTTTATTTATACATACGAGCTGGGGTACAGGCCAGAGGTGTGGGGCGGCGAGAGGGTTCACCAGAGACAGAGTGGGGAGCAGAACAGGCAGATCAGAAATGCACTGCTGAGGGGAGCAGCGGACGAGGCAGGAGAGGTCTGCCGCACCATGTGGGATTCTTCCCGGCCGGGCGTTGAACTCGCGTCCACGCTGCTGACAGCTCCACAGCGCAGCTCTTAACCGCTGCGCCACCGGGGAGGCCCGAGGCATTTTATTTTTTAAAAAGATTTATTTATTTATGCATACAAGCTGGGCTACAGGCCAGAGGCGTGGGACGGTGAGAGGGTTCACCAGAGACAGAGCGGGGAGCAGAACAGGCAGATTGAAGGAAACACACTGCTGAGGGGAGCAGTGGGCAAGGCAGGAGAGGTCTACCCTGCCATGTGGGGATCTCCCCGGCTGGGCGTCGAACTTGCGTAGCTGCTGCTGACAGATCTTAACCGCTGCAACACCAGGGAGGCCTCATAGTGAGGCATTTTAATACCTACAACAAGTATGTACATTTCCGTGGAGGCTCTAGATCTCATATAAAGAGCCTTCTAAACTGCAGTCTGCTTGAAGACAAGGCTGACACACACATGTATAGGGCTTGATTTAGATAATGTACATCAGTTATCTAAAAAGAAGAATATGTGATATTGCTGAGAATGATGGAGAAGTTAGTGGGTTTGCAAGGCACATTTTAAAAATTAATCTTAACTGGGCGAATATTGGGGTACCCCCATCATGTATTACCACCATAGTGTACCCACCACCAATTCATCATATTTCACCACCACAGACCTTTATGCTTCCTTCAACCTTTGGTCTTGACCCTTCCCCACTCTCCACCTTGATGCTTCATTTCTGTAGTCAGCTACCAAGGGTTAGTTTTTTAACATGTCTTTATCTGACTAGTAATAGTCTACATATTAGTAAAACCATTCAATAGTTATCTTTTCTTTCTGACTTATTTCACTGAGATTATCCTTTCAAGCTCTATCCATGTTGCCATAAATGGCATGAGTTTATCTTTCTTGATCACCAAGTAGTATTCCATTGTATACAGATACTACATTTTCTTAATCCACTCATTAGTTCTGGGGCACTTAGGTTGTTTTCATAGATTAGCTACAGCACAGTGCTGCAATAAACATGAGAATGCAAGTTTCTTTTCAAATTAGTGTTTTTGAATTTTTTCCTAGATGCTTAGAAGTGTAATTATTGGTTCAAATGGGAGATCATTTTATCATTTTAATGCTTGAGACAACTGCATACCATACAGCTTCCCACAAAGATTGGGTCAGTTGCAAGGCATCTTTTGTTGCCACTACTGACAAATTTGCATAATCAGAATTTGTTGTAGATTTGCTTTGTAATCACACTGTGATTTTATGCACTACACTTGGCAAATCTGGAAATTGTTCACTAAAACTGTACTTGCATAATATTAGGTAAACTCAAGATAGATAACATTGACAAAAGCATTATTTCCAGATGTAGAAATGACAGAATATCATTTTGAATGCTTTTGAATATCATTGTTCTATAGTCTCATTTCAGTCTGTACAATGACACATCCATTAATGACCTTTAAGCTTATACATGAAATATAGGCAATTTAGGTATCAAAGGTCTGTGATAATGGTGACTGATACATCATTATTGTTATTCAGTGACCTTGAGAATTTCGATTTTCATCCTTTTCAGCTTGCTATAGTATACTACTGAAAACTAGATTTTTTTGATCTATTATCTATCTATATTTTTGGAGTTCAGTGACATTTATTTTGTCACTGAATATATAAAGGTTGAGGTATCAAATTATCAATGAGGGGTCAAATTATAAATGTATCATATCTATGTGGCAGCTCAGATGAACACAAATAGAACAAAACCAAATTGATTTACTACCATGCTATATTGACTTTATTAACAGAAAAAACATATTGATAATTGGACTCAGATTTTATGTTATATCTTTCTCATATGTGTAGACATGTTTTTGTAATCGACTTTTCTTTGTCAAGTGCATGTTTGCACATACATATATTTACACTAAATCAACCTTAGAGATTTTAGCCAATGAGTGAATTTCTTTAAGGTGACTATTTAAATGATATATGTAAGTTATGGCAAGATAGTCCCCAAATCATATAATACTTGTTGATATTTTGCAAGCAATGAGCCACTGTAAAGGATGTGAATGAATGTGTTATCCTTGATAAAGAGAAGTCAGGTAAATTATGCAGTGTGGTAGCAGCATTGTAATGGGAAAGCAGCTATCTATAAAGCTAATTATCAGACAGATGTTTTTGAGCATTGATTCAGTGCCTAACACGATTTTAAGAAGTAGAAATATAGTCCTGCACCAAATTTTGTTCTACCTTCAAGGCAAATGTGTAAAAAAAATTGGTCAAATCAAAACACTATTTTGAACCAGAAATTAGTTTTATGTTCAAATGTTATTTAAAACATCTTATGTTACTTCCATACTTAAGCCATAAGAAGCCCCTCTTTAATCCATTCCTTGGAGGGGCTAGATTGTAGTGAAATAAGGTTGGCTATTATCTGCAATTTATTTAATTTCATGTTACATAATTTCAATAAAGTTGAAATACGATATATGGTTAACATCATCTTTGAAAATCAAGGGAAATGAGAAAGGACTTGTGAAATAGTATTCAAGAAATTGACTATTTGAGATCCATAATTGGAAAAATTTATAATGTGCCAGTCATAACATTTAACTTAAGAGTTGTTATCAAGTAAACTTCAAGGTATAAAGAAAGTCTATAGATAAGTACCATTGGTATTATTAGGGTAAAAATAGCTTTTCTTACAACTCCAATCAGAGAGGGAAGCATAAGGAAAATATCAATAGATTTGTTAACATAGGAAACGTATATTTCAAAAGATACCATGAGTAGGTATAAAAAGCAAATGTCAATAAGGAAAAAATATTTGCTATTCATTTGACATATCTGACATATTAATAGTTCCAACAAGTCAATAAGAAAAGATTAGTAGTCCAATTTCAAAAAAGGATCAAGGACATTGGCAAGAAATATTAATAACCTCATATGGACACTAAATGTATTAGACTATTGTTCATAAGCAAAATGCAAAACACAATAGAGAAAATCACCTATAGGGACATATTCCTAATGTTTTAACAACAATATACTAGAAACTTATCCATTTTATAAATATACACATATATTTATAACTATTTGCAGGTTCATACTTATAGTTTATTTTCTAGAACTATTAAATTTCTACAATTTCAAAAGTATATTTAAGCCTCAGAACAAATATTTCCCTGTTGAAAGTGGTCTTTCAAATAGAAACACATTGTTTTAAATGTAAACATCATTTTTCTGAATTTTTTATAGAGCAGATACCAAGATGCCTTATTAGAAACGTTACGTTAACAGAGATGTGCTTATTGTTTTTCGTAGTTCCTACTCCGAGTTTAATAGACAATGTTTTTATTTTTTTTAACAAAGCTTTAGGATGTACCTTTTTTATTAGAAAGAGCTTTTATTTCTTTAAGTGTTTTGTTGCCTAAGTGTGATGAGTTTCCGGCAGTGGAATTTAGTGGAACAGATGCTTATTGTGATATATGAGATGAACTTGCTTTCCCAAGCATACATAGGCATGAAATGCATCTGGCTTCTCTACATAAAAGTCAATTATGTTCCCAAATGTGTTTCTGCACATTACCCATGCTTTTAGGGGCAGACATTCTGCTAATTCCCTCAAACTGGGGATTTGCTTAATTAAAAAGTTTAAGTTAGACTTGAAGTTGGAAGACACTAATTTCCAAGCTTAAGACAGAATCTGAGCAGGTAATGTTACCCCTCTGTACTATGGTGGTAAATTCTTCAAAGAAAGCAACTTATGTGAGGGAAAATTTTTATGCATGAAACAGGGGAGAGTCATAAGGCTCAGCATAATCAAGTGTGTATTTTATGGGGACTTCCATAAAATTGAGTTCACAGGAGGAAAATAAGAAGAGGCCAAGAAAAAGAGACTAATGAAGGTAAACTGTAAACACCAGGACTTAATGCAAGCAGTGATGAGAGTAAAGCCATTTGCTGAGCTTGGGGAAATAGCATTCAGACTGTCAGGGAGATGTTTAGTTGGTATGCACATTGGCGGGAATATAACACAAAGAGAAATAAGTCCTGTAGAGGCACAGCAACTGTATTTTCTTTTCTATTGTCCAGGTAACCTTTGATATTTTTTTATTTTAAGAAGTCCATTTATTTGGGTGTGATGATTTAATACCAAAGATGGGATATTTTCTGAAATACTCCAAAACTCCAATAATCTAATTAAAACTTTTAAAAATAGTTTACAATATGCCAAAATTAGCAGTGCATTATACATAATTTTACTGTTTTGCAATTACTTAGCATACTAGGTAGTATAATAACTTTCTAAAGATATCCATGTCCTAATCCCCAGAAACTGTAAGTATGTTTTGTTACACAGAAAGAGGGAGTTAAGGTTGCAGGTAGAATTAAGGGTGCTAATCATATAACCTTTAAATGGGGAGGTTATGCTGAGCCATCTGTATAGGTTCAATGTAATCACAAAAGGCCAAAGAATCATAGTGGAAGGGAATGCGTGGGATTTCTGAAGCAGAAATTTGAGTTGAGTTTATTTTTTTAAAAGTTTTATTTATTTATGCATACAAGAGCTGGGGTGTAGGCCAGAGGTGTAGAGGGGTGAGAGGATTCACCAGAGACAGAGTGGGGAGCAGAACCGGCAGATCTACTGAAGTACACTGCTGAGGGGAGCAGTGGGTGAGACAGGAGCGGTCTGCTGCGCCACGTGGGAAGCCCCTTGGCCGGGGAACAAACTTGCGTTGCAGTGGCTGCAGACAGCTTCATAGGCTGAGACATCCCATTGCACCACCAGGGAGGCCCAGAGTCTTAAGTTTTATAGATGGATGCAAGGGCCAAAAGCTAAGGGATACACTGGACAACTAGAATAATTCTCCCCTAGAACCTCCAGAGGGAGCATAGCCCTGATGGTTAACTGTCCCAGTTATGAAAGATGATGTTTATAACACCATGTGGATTATGAAAGGGGAAAAGGACAGTCATAAAAATGTTCATCAATTATATGGAACGGGCTTAGTATGCTAGATAACCCTATAATCTTTCTGGAACTGTAAATTCATTAATAAATTTAGTTTGGGATCTGGGATCACTTGGAACAACACGCCCAAACTATACTGGAACTGGGAAAGTGAATTAAGTGACTTCAGTTATCTGAATTGAAAGCCAACACACTGGCCAGTAGAATATCCACACTAATGATCCAATTTCTACTGCCTGTCATTCTGATAACTCTACATAAGTAGTTTACCATCTACTTATCTATAGGGTGTGATGTCAATTAATGTAGATATAGTTTACTAGTGGAAACATGTTAAGTGTGACATTAATGATACATAAGCAGCTGGGGAGGAACAATGTTGGAAGAGGTGATGTCTGACAGTTTTCCATAGCAACTGCATTAAAACCAAACAACGTTTTGAAAGGTTGAATTCACATGCAACCTCTGACTTGATAATGGTCGAAAGACAGAATTAGTCTTATTTTCCTAAAAATCAAAGGAGCATGCTCTTTTTGATGACAGATTTTGAATGGAGTGGATCTTTGGGTTTGATTTCTCTCTGTCTAAACTGTTCACAGGAAACAAATCAGACAAATAGGTTGATTGTTAAGTCTCTGGGGAGTAGTGTGTTCGCCCAGTGATTAGGGATGTTGCTAGCCAAGAAATGATGTTCTTCAAACTTACCTGTAATAAGAAAACTATCTGGTTGAATTTATAACAGAACTTTTTAACAAGTTTTGGAAGTTTTCATTTTCCTCTGATTAAAGCCATCAGATTCATAAATTGGCATTATTTTTTAGTGACTTTATTCCCTCAGTAATTTCTTTAAACAATTCTTTAACTTCTCTAAGTCAGAGGGAGAAAGACAAGTACAGGCTGGTTTCTCTTACACATGGAGTACAGAGAAACAAAACAAAGGATCAGACAAAACTAAACCAATAATAAATCCTGGAAATATGACTATGATATTAAGGCTTCCAGAGGAGGGGGAAGCCGGGAGGAGAGCAGGATATGGAAGGGGCAAGAGGACTCTCCGGGCGCCTTGGCATTGGGTGTGGTTTGGTAGCACGCATCTGAACAGGGGTGATTCTGTGCCTCTAAATCATACACAATATTGTGAACAAATGTTATCTCAACAACAAAAATTCCCCAAGTCTCCTTTATTTAAAATTCTAAATAATTGTGTTAAATGAAATTCATTCTCTTCAGCACATTACTAAAACTGTATCTTCTAGGTTTGACCCATTTAAAATTCCTTAAAGTGTTTGTAAGAAACAGTATCTTTCACAATTTATGGTATATGATCAAGCTGATGAAATCTTGGCAGCAAATTGAATTCAGTAAAAATAACACTGATAAATCTCAGGTCGTGATTTGAAATGTCTCCATCAGACATTTTCAGAAAATTTTTAAGGTCACTAATTTGAATCAATACACTTGACCCTAATATTAGAGGGCCATAAAATAAAAGTGAAGTTGAACCTACCAGAGATCATACACTGCTTTTTATAGTCACAATTTCTGTGTCTCTTCAGGAAAATGATTATTTCAAGTTTCCCAGGGTGCTGGCTAGAATGCAGTCATTATCCTTTACCACTTTTATTGAGAATTTGACCCTGATTTATTATTTGAGTAAATTCTCTCCTATAGGATCTAACTTTTAAGTGTGAATAAAGCTTAAGGGCATCAAAGGCAGCTAAAATATAGGAATGAAAAGCATTACCATATGCTCTACATTTCAGATCAAAGTCCTCTAACGAGTTTATGGCTCTAGGAAACTGCTTGCATGTAGCTTACATGTTGAAATAATAAAGAACACATACACTGGGGCCTCCCTTGTGGTGCAATGGGTTAAGCTCAGTGCTGTGGAGCTGTTGGCAGATGTGGTGCAAGTTTGATGTTCGATGCCGGCCAGGGAGATTCCCATATGGTGCCCCAGACCTCTCCTGCCACACCCGCTGCTCCCCTCAGCAGTGTATTTCTGTCGATCTGCCTGTTCTGCTCCCCACTCTCTCTGGTGAACCCTTTCACTGCCCACACCTCTGGCCTGCACCCTAGCTTGTATGTAAAAATAAATAAATCTTAAAAAAAAAGAACCCATTTGTTTAGTTACATAGTTCATGCTGAACTGGAAGAGAGTTCATTTTTATTCACCTGCATTTCTTAAGGTACAAAAGGAGAAGCTAGATATCTTGTGGAATAGTGATGTTTAGAAAAAGTGCTGTATTATTAAATTAACATAACTGTAACCTGTGGGAAGAAGCCAGTCCCTTCAATTTGCCATTGAAGAGAAATAATCTGAGAAAGGATAAATAGCTAATACAAAGTCATTCACCCAATTAGAAACTGAATCAACCAGTGTCAGGTTTAATGGTCTTAAGACTCATTATAGCACCTCTGTAACAGAGAATCATGAGTGATCACAATCTGTCACACAGAGTCATAGGCAATCACATTAGCACGCAACACAATATATGTTGCACACAGAATACAGAGCACAAAAATCTTTTTTTCTATTTTTCCCAAAATGTGAAAAGTGAAACACGTCTTACGGAATTTACCAAAAGCCTCTTACAGGACACCTTTAAGAGAGAGATTGATTACACAAACTTCTAGATAATGGAAACTCAGAATCGTGGAAAGAAAATGACATTCTATATTGATTAAGCAAATTCTCATTTTTTCCAATCAGTGTAGCTTGCCTTGAATGAAAATGTTATGTATTTGTCTTGTTTTCAGTCTGTAGTTAGAAGATAGTGCAATGGATGAAGATCTATGGCAAATGCCAACTCACACACCCTCATAATTTTTCTAATATGTTTTTCTTTTTAAGTTATCTCAGTCTAGGAGAAAACAGCAATTCAAAGTGCAAGCTATTTTTATAGAAAGTGAGTATACACCTATCCAGCAGTACAGATGCTATGTCTACCTATTTTTCCCTAAATAGATAATTTTTTTACAAGTATCTATTTCATCTTCATGAAATTTTATTTGAGTCACTGAACTCTGATGCGTATACTGTATCTTGGCCCAGCAATCAAGAGTTGAACCTCACGGATAGGTTCATTCTACTTCCTTAGCAGAGTGCCAGCCTTGTGAGACTTTTTGATGACTTGCTAGAGGTACAAGAATGACTCAGCTGATACAGTTTCAAAAGTTGAGCTTTCCCCTTTACTCTTGTACTTAGGCTTCTTTTATAAAAAGACATGTTCTGATTCCTTGAAATCTCCATGCTTGAAGCTTACAGAATGATTTATTTATTTGTAATGTCAGAAATGAAAACTGCAGGTGAATAAGAAATGTGTACTCGAGAATGGGTGTATTTTTGTGGCCTTACACTGTTCATTGAATAAGATGACCTGAATTTCAGATTTTATGTGTTCATTGCTATGATTGGTCTGGGAATATGCAGAAATTTTTCCATGTAGATTAATGGTCTAGATAATTGCTTCTTCATGCTATTTTGACTTAAGAAAGATTTCATAGAAATGCTTGACCTTCAGCTAACAGGGAAACATATATTAGCTATACTTTTTTTGGACTATTGGCATCGACAGAGTTTCTGATCACTGATGTTATTTAAGACTTCCTAAGTTAAATTTCATTGTTATTTTCAGTGGCTTCAACATCCACATGAACAGACCATCAAAATCTCTAGATCACTTAGTTTCTTGACAATCATTTTCTCCTCTGCTTTAGTTAAATGTCTCATGTTAAATTCTGAGACCTTTTCTATAGCACTAAGTGTACTGCCAAGATCCTGATGGCAAGTATCCCACCTTCTGGACATTCTAGCTCATGAACTCAGGTATCCTCACTCCTGCAAGTCTTTGTCTTCATTCACACTCATCCTAGGCCACAGTTTTTGCCACTCCCTTAAAATTTCATCAGCACCCTCCTCTCTTCAATTTCCACATTTTTCATTTTAGATGCTATGTTTTTCTTTTTACATTCCTTTGAGTATACGCTGAACTTCATTTCCCCACCATTAATAGAATGATTTATTCATTTTGATTCCTCTACCCAATGTTTAAATATTGATATTTCTTTGGGTTCTCGTCTAATCACACTTCTCACTCTAGATACTCTTATCTTAAGCTCTGAACGCCACTTCTGTACTGAAGACTGATTTCCAGTTTTGGAGTCAGGCCCAGACTTTTTCTCTGAGTTTGTTCTTCACATGACAACAGCACATGGTTACTTAAGAGTCAAGGTAAACACCACAACCAACGCCTCAGATAAATAAACCAGAAACTTATGAATCTTTTCTGTGTCCTCCCTCTTTCTTTCTTTTTTTTTTTTTTAAGATTGATTTATTTATGCATACAAGAGCTGGAGTGCAGGCCAGAGGGGTGTGTGTGTGTGTGGAGGGGGGTGAGAGGATTCACCAGAGACAAAGTGGGGAGCAGAAAAGATATATTGACTGAAATACACTACTGAGGGGAGCAGTGGGTGAGGCAGGAGAGGTCTGCTGCACCATGTGGGAATCTCCCTGACTAGGGATCGAACTCATGCTACAGTGACTTTGGATAGCTTCATAGGCTGTCTTTACCTTTTGTTCCACCAGGGAGGTCCCTCTGTTTTCACCATATCAAACCCAACATTAATTTTAAAATATTTTGATTCAATTATATCTAGAATTTTACCACTTATTTCTATATTTGATTGTTCAGTCTAATTGGATTACTTGGTTACTTGATTACTTGGTTACTTATATAATGTCAGCCTCTTCACTGATCTACCTACCTTTTTTCTTAACTCTCTATACTCTACTATTAAAATAGAAACCAAAATGATCTCTCAAAATGTCTATCAGTTCCCATCTCTCCTTAGGTTTTCAGTGTGCTTGGGCTAAATCCCACATGTTTTGCCATTGCCAAAATATCCTTGTATAATTTTCCATCTTCCGATCCTTCAGTCTTTCTTTCTGCAAGATTCCAACCAGCTTTATAGCTTTAATTCCTTGTAAATGCCAAGATCATCCTCACATCAGATCCCTGAAAAGACATCCTGGCTTTCTCGTCCTAAAAAATCCTTTCCCCATTCTATGCAAATCTAATGCTCTTTATTTTCAGGTCCTACTTTAAATATTATCACTGGAAAGGAGTGGTTTAAGTCAACACTATCTGATGTCCTCTCCTCCCACATGCTTGTACATTCAGTTCTTTGAATTTGCATGTGGACATTTTTTGTAATTTCTTTTCTTTGTTTTAGTAACCACTTCTCTATAATTCAAACCCTAGGAGTGCGGAAATGCTGGATTTCATTTTTATCACTTAGTGACTTGTACAGTACCTGGCACATGTTTATTGAATGAATTAATCAAATGTAAGACCACTAGAGCTAGTGGAGTCTATAGTTTATTTACTCCCATAATTTCCAAGGTCCAAGACCCCTCACCCTACCTTAACAAAAGAGAACTGAGTCATTGAATCCTTTTTGGGGATAGATCATCTTTAAGTTCACTTGAGAAGGTATCAGGATATGGCAGTAATGTTTTTAAGCTACTTCAAAAACCTCATGGTATTTAAGAAGTGAAATCTCTTGGGTTCCCTGAAGAGATACTAGACCCCTATGGCTCCTTTGGGCTGTCAAACATCATAGAGTGATTAATGCGAAACTTGCTGTTTTGGTCACTTGATTGATGTCAATTTAAAATCAGACATTGATCAATCTTAACTATTTTATAGTATTTCACTGAAAAGCCAGTCATTATAGAACTTTCTTTCATTAAGACTAGATTTCTATGGTAGCTATTAATCTGTGACTTTTTAGTATGATGGTATAAATCAGTTATCCTGGTCTTAATACTAAAAAATAAATACCTGAAATATTTTTATAATGTATATTCCAAGACCTCATCTCCAAAGGTTATGATTCAGGATGTCCATGGTGATACCTAAGACTGAACATTTTCCCAGTGTTCTGGATTATTTTGAAGCATTTGTAAACACATCTTGGGACAAGATTGCATTTATATTATATTTCATGATGTGTGTTTTTTATTATGTTACTTGGCAATTGATTTATCAGTTTCTCCTGGACTAATGATATTTTAGACTTTTACTACTTTATAGCCTTCGGGCATTTTAAAGATTTTTTTTCATCAGAGAATGAATCTTAAAAAGATTCATTTCTCCAAGTTTCCTATTACTGTGCGTGTTGCTTGTTCTAAAGCAAGGTGACCTAGAGTAATGTTTTCAGCCTCTAAGTTTTATCCTATTGATAAAATAAACATATTCTTGTATTTATTACTCTATCCCTCTAGATAATTTATACATGCTGCAATATTAATTTGGATTTTACAGGACTTTGACATTACTATTGCATGCCCCATATAGGCTAGACTGACATAGATCCTACCTATGAAGATTTACTAATGTCAAAAGGACCCCTTTTAAAAATAACTTCATGGGATCCAGTCCAAGGGCAATGTTAAAGCAAGGCTCCAGTATATGTCTTAATCTAAGTTATTACTGAATGGTAGGCATGTGATGGCTTCTAATGAAAATTTCCCATTGAAAAAAATCAATGTTAATAACTGGAACTCTAGAGCTGTAATGGGTTCTGCTATGTTTTTCTGGCTTAAATTGTGTTCCTATAATATGCTGAGAAGAGCATTTGATAACCTGTGAGCTACGGTCACTTCCTGATTTCATTTGACTCTTTGACCCTCAGTTTTAAAAGGGTGATCAGAGAGGTTACTTTATAATGGAGAAGTAGAGCAAGAGGTGTATCAACCTGGAGGCTCATTGGCATAGCCCAGCTCTCACTGAAAGCCTTTCAATAAGAGGCCTATGGCCAAGAGAGGAAATTTTGTTCCAGAGAAGCATTTTTCTTTAAAGAAACTACAGTAAAAACTTATATTAGAAGCTGAGTAGAGAAACTTTCTTTAGGTCACAGTAGAATAATATTACTTTATCTAGATGCAGAAATGGATTTTCTTTAAGAAACAGCTTTACACATACATACAACTTAAGCTGGTTGGTGGGGTCTGCTGGTGGGGAAAGAAAAAAGTATCTAGAGTATATCCATACAAAAAGTGAAACATTAGTAGAAGGCAGGATGATTTTTGGAAGTCATCTATATAGACAATATCCCAGAGATGGCTTGTAGGAGAGATGGTTCTGATCTCTGGGATGCTTCCCCTTGCATTGGTGGTAGTTTCTCAGCCAGGACTATTAAAGCAGGGCTGTTCTTCCAAGTTAGTACCTCTATGTATGATGCATCCCTCGAAACTGGTGGCTTCACTATACACAAGCAACATCCTGGAGATAGACAGTAGAACTGAAGTTCTCCATGACACTGTCTCATCCTTGCATAACCAAATTAATATTGTTAGTATATGTAATAAGAAGTAATATACAATCTATTTTTAAGATCCATTTTCTTTGGTAATCTTCAATATGAAATGAATGGGATGGTCATGATGTATTGAATCAGGATGTATTTATTTGATCATTATCAATCTAAAATGCCAGTTCTACTTCTCTGCTTACTTAATGTTAATATATTTGTGAGCAGAAAAGCACAATGAAACCAACTATCCATGTTTTAGGACTTACTTCAGATCTTAAAGAGTAGTAGTACTTAACATAAGGTAGATATTCCTTAACTACTTTTTTATTCTCAAATACATAAAAAGAGTGTTCCAAAAAGAGAGTTAGAGAAGTTTATGACATGTCTTTATGGTAAATGTTGCTTTACTTTCTGGTTGATTTAGTATAATTATTCCTGGTCATTTTGTTTTTCTTTCATAAAAATAATTTTAAAAAGATTTATTTTTACTTATGTGAACAACGTTGTTGATTAAAATGAAAGCTTCATGGAAAGTTATGACTTTTAATATTTACAAAATGTCAGAAATAGCAATATAGATAATACATCATAACTTGGCATTTATGAAATATTAGTTTTCCATAAACATCAACTTGCAGAAGAAGGTTACATTTTCTTTTGCTTATAATAGCAATATAAAAGCCATCTGTTCTTGAAAATTTTTCTAAAATATATAATGGAACTGGTGTTTTATATGCCACACCTTCCTAAAGAATATTTTAAGCTTTTTAAAATACCCTCCTCTATTTTATATAGAATACTTTATAAATGTTATTTAAAATAAGTACATGTATTTTAACAGAAATTAAGGAAATAGAAAATAAAATAAATTTGCAAAAGTAATCCACCAAAGGAGCTCAACACTTGGGGTATAAATTTTGACATTATTTGTACTAGGCAAAAATGCATATATAGTGAGTAGAAGGGGACAAAGATCTGTCAACTAGTAGCTAAAAGAGTGTGTACACATTTAAGCACATACACAGACATAAATGCTTTTAAAAGGGTTGATCTTTGGCAACTCCCTGTCTCCCTGTCTCCTAAAGACAACCAGGCCTGACTCATCATATTCTTCAGTATATTAGTAATGATGATGTGAGCTGGGGAGTTTGAGCTTTGTCCCGGCTACCCCATGACACTCTGGAAAGGGCTGATTAACTTTTTAGGGATTAACTTCAATATTTCAACTGCCTTATGTTTTAATGATTTTCAATTTGAAGATGGTTTACTTGGGATAAATATATGAGGCTCTATTTTCAAGAGATTTCTTTTCCTCTTTTTGCTATCCTTTTTGCTATGGTTCCTGGACTATGCTTGGGAGACCTGTGATCAAATTCCTGTTTTGTGATAAATTTTTCAGATCATGGGTTCTGGGTCATTCTGTTTTGCCCCAAGTCACAACAGTACTTACAACTCTCATGACTTAGGAACTGTGTGGTTTTTCTCTAAGCCTTCGTTTTCTCAGCTGTGAAATGTTGATTTTGAAAGTTTTAATTCATGGAATTTCTGTGAGAATGAAATGAGATAAAGAATTTAAGACATTCAGTATTGGAAAATAACCTTGAATATAATAAGTCTTCAGAAATATCTATTACTACTAGGAATATTATCATTGTCATTTTGCTGCTTCACATAGACTTGAAAATGTCTTTGCAACTTTCTTGGCCTGTGTGCTCATTTAAAGTAAGGAGGATTCATTCAGTATTTGTACATTCATATGTGGAATGCAGAGAAACTTTAGAATTCAGGATACCAAAGGGGCAGGGAGACTGGGGTGAGCAAAGTGGGGAAGGGTACAATGGCCTCTCCTGGAGGACTGGGTGCCTTGGTTGAGGGTGTAGTTTGGTGATGTAAATCTTACGTGTGAACCTGTACCTCTAAATCACATACAGTGTCATAAACAAATAAATAAATGAATACAGTAGAAGGACGAAGTAGATGGACCTTCAATTTCCATCTATCTTTGACACTATGAATCTGAAATAAAATAATGCAAAGTGAGTAATGAAATCCTCTTCTTTTGATGTAGGAGATAGGGAGAAGGAAAAGTTGCAAGTGCTTAGATTCCCTTCCAAGCTTACTACAATTATGGTTACGTAGCACTTTGAATATAGGGTTTTTTCTGCAGTCATTAAAATTACTTTCTTTGACTCCTTATTTTGTCAACTATGGAAGAAACTGAGGTATAGATATAATCTCTGAAGATTTCTCTTGATAGTTACTTAAATTTTAACCTTGTAATTTCTTAATTTTAACCTTGAAAGTATTTATCATTTTTAAGAATTATTATATTGTGACATATGATTAAATATATAAAAAGCATTTAGTATTAACTTGTCATATGTTTACATATAAAATATAGTATGGAAATCATTCTCCAACTTTCTATTGTTGCTTAACTTTTTTTTTTTTTTTTACATTTATCCATGGTGGTTCATGTGACAAGTTTATATATTTTAGCTTCTCTATATATCATCTAACTGCATGAGAAGATAACATCTTTTGGTGGATATTTAAACATTTTAATATTTGATTATTACAAATAGTGTGAAAATCAAAATTCAAATATATCTTATCACATGGGTACATCTTGTCTTATGTATATGCATATATATTAAGAGATATATGTAAATTATATATGCTTAAATATAAATATTCTTATATACATATATACATATATATTATATACATTTATATATATAAACATACCTATTCTTATATTTTATGTACATGTTCTTGGAATTGGAATCACAAATATTTTGTAATATTTTTTCAATGGCTTTACTGAATAAATGGTTATTTTTTTACTCAAGGTACGTGTTCAAAGGAAATTAGTAGAGGGGCTCTATTATTCATAGTTAAATAGGGATTCTGGATAGATGGTCCATCTCAAGTCAGGCTCCATGATCCTCAAAGGAATTGCACACTAAACTAATTTTAATTTCAAGTTTAAGTACACAAGAATAGTTTTGTATACATGATGAATCTCTTATACAGTTGAAGTTATTTAGATTATCATTTATCTCAAAACTCTAAGATTAACTGTCTTATAACTTTAACTAAAATTATAAGATTACTTAGATTTATATTATCATTTAACTAGAAACTAGATTATTTCATGTGACACGTCTGCTAAACTTACACAAGTGTCTTGAAAAGTCATGTATATGTTCACAGAGATGATGTATTTTTTTAATATTGAAATATATGTGTATATTTTAAAGATTTATTTTTATTTATGCATACAATGCTGGGGTACAGGCCAGAGGTGTGGGGCAGCGAGAGGGTTCACCAGAGACAGAGTGGGGAGAAGAACAGGCAGATCGACAGAAGTACACTGCTGAGGGGAGCAGCGGGTGAGGCGAGAGGTCTGCCGCACCATGTGGGATTCTCCCCGGTGGGGCATCAAACTCGCGTTGTCGCTGCTGACAGCTCCAGAGCGCAGCGCTTAACCGCTGCGCCACCAGGGAGGCCCAGATGATGTATATTTTTACTCATCATTTTATTAAGTAACAAATTATAAATAATGTCTACATGCAGTTATTTGTTTGAAATTTAATAGTTATTTTGGTAGTATTTTTAAGTGTTCATAGGTTTAATGGCCTATTTTGCGGAGTGATATTGAAAAATACCATTTAGGTGAGTGTTTAGAAAATAAGATTAAAGATGAGTGATGCTTCGTACCAGTCATCATCATGAGAATCCAAAAGGGAATCATGGCTTTCAAATATATTTCCTTGTAAGCAGGATAATTTGTAAATACACAGCACATATTAACATGGGTAATAAATTTCTTTAAGATTTTAATTTATTACACTTTTCACACCCACCCTCTCAATATGCAGAATTTAAAATGCAATGGCCAGAAGACAAGGAAGTGTCACTGGAAGAATGTGGACATGGATTCCGGGCCTGCTAGTAATGACCGTGATCCTTTGGAGTCAGCAGGGGAATGGACAAGGCCAAGGTAGGTGCCTGTTTTCATTTTTTGAGAGCTAGCTGCTGGTCTCGCTGTGCTTTGGTTGAGATACTAACATGCTTTCAAATCAGTTAAATTGAGCTAGAATTAGGTGTGAGTTGGTGTATCAAATTTGAAGTCAGTGCTCCAAAATAGGTTTTACTCTGTTGTAGTACATGCTATATGTATAGATGTATGTGTGTGTGTTTAACTTTACAAGGTTTTATATTTTTTTTCAAAGAGAAGCTTTTGGATCTCTGTTTCTTTAGTGATTTTTGTGTTTTTATTTTAAGAACACATTCGACAAGGCTGTCAAGTTCTTCAGAAATTAAGTAAAAATGTGGCATTACTTGTTGCTCTGCCAGGTGTATTTGGAGGAAATTAATGATAGACAAGAATTGCAGGGTTGTAGTGTCTTGATGTGTTGTTTGCAGAGTAGAAAAGGACCTTAGATTTTGTAATATAGTTTTACAAAATACAGATTTGATCAACAGCTGCATGACTGGGTTATACGAAAGCTAGTGTCTGTGAATTTATTTTGTGATAAGTATTGTATTATTTTTGGAGGTGTATTGCCTGCTCATTGCAATGTAATGTTTTATATGATAAAAGAGAAGTCCTGACCTCCATGGATTTTTGTTTCATGGAGGAGAATCTATCTTGACGTTATTTCTGCATTTGTTCAGACTTGAAATTTATGAGTAGTAAAGATAATATGGGAAGGCATACTGCTGTAGGTAACATTAAAAGTAGTGCTGCTATTTAATTTTGGCAGAGTTGAGTTCTTGCTAGCCCTTTGGTATCCAAAATATGCAATGAATATTGTTTAGAACAAAGTGAGTTTATTAAATCTATTAAAAAGATTTTCTTAAAAGAATGTTATTTGCTTACCATATGTAAGTTTGTTCAAGAATTTTGAGATGAAAGAGAAGGATAATTGCAATAAATAAAATTACAAGTGTGCTTTGTGTATGGATAAGATATAGAAATATATACAGATGATCAATTTTAATGAAATAGACTTTTATTTTTAACATTTTTCTGTCATACCAATAAGAATTTCTATTAGCCTAATTGAATTTTCATCTTTCTTTTCATTTTTTGGTAAGAATAATGGAAGAAAATCATATTTAATATATATATAATATTTTTTTCACTTAAGTTCTAAAACAAGTATCTGTAGGCAGTAGTTACATTGCATTTCTGTTGGCTGGGAGCGTTGTTTATTCCTTTGGCAATGTGTTGGAGCACTAAAATTCAGCAGGGCAACTGTTTTTGTTCAATAATGATCCAACAGAACATTTCATGTGATATGAGATTGCCAAAAATCCTTTCTGTGGACATCATTTCCTGGGATTGTGACTTATTCTCAATGGGTAATAGTTTACTGGATATTTAAGATATTTGAGGAAAAACAAGGTTTGTTTCTATTTGTTCCAACTGTTGGTTCTTCAATATTGACTGCTTGGCTATTCTTGCCTTTGAAAGTGACCACCATTTGTCAAAAAAATGCTCTGAAGATTCTAATGGTATATGCAAACTAAGTGATTTAGTTTCTTTCAAAAACAATTAAAATAGACGGTGATTCAATGGACAAAACAAGTTAATTGAAATCAGAATGTAAAATATGGTTGAGGAAATTTTGTTTCCTTTACAGATGCTAGATTGAATGAAGTAGTTTCTTAGATAATATGACAATCTTATAATTTCAAATACAACCCAAGCTATTTGCCATTTAGGCAAAACAGCTTCATTATTATTATTATTAGTTTTTGCTTTTGGAATGCAGTTAATCAAAATTTAAAGTTTAAAGTTTTGGAACAAAACTTTATATTATTGGAAATATTTTAGAATAGGAATCTCGTGGTAATTTACTAGTGGTAAGAAAGTAAGTCACTAAATATGTAATTAAAGTTTTCTCTATATTAATTTTACAACTTTGCTGAGACATCCGAAGTCCAGAGTAATGATTATGTATCAATAAGTATGGTTCTTATAATAAATGTGCATACAAAAGGTAGCACAATTTTCACATGAATTTCAATTTCAAAGGGATGATAGCACAGCAAAATTATATTTTCTATATAAGATTCCATTTTGATCAGTAGATCATATTCAAATTATTTGTAGCTCATTATGAAATCTGGGTGTTCTTTCTCATTAAAAAAACCTGTTATACATGGTAATTAAATTGTGTGGACAGGAGATAAAATATACTTGTTCTAAAATGTACATGAAGTGTGATACTGAGTATTAATTCCACTGTGTGTAAAACTACCTCCTACAACAAACATGTTATAGGAAATGCAATCTGAATCTTAAAAATGCATGTTGGTTGATGATCCCTGTTGGAACATCAGGGTCCAATAAGTAGAAAGGAATAGACAGTCAGTTGGGATCACATAGCTGCTCCTTGCCAATTTTCTGTATTTGTCAAGAAATGCATCTGCTTGAGGGCATCTTTTCCTGACTTCTGACGTATGTATAATAGGTACACATCCTTGGAGTGGAAATCCCTGAATTGGACTCCGCCAATGTCTGTGCTGCTTAAGTGGTTTGGACACTGGAAACTGCTTACTAAGTAAAAATGAAGCCAAACCTTAAGATAGGATAGAATATGTATGACTTTTTGAGGAAAACATACCTGCTATGTAAATAAAACAAGTAACAAAATCACTTAGATTTATTTTGTGTTAATGGAAATCTCAGAATAGTCATATAGGTACACATTTTCATATATAATATTTGAGGACAACTTGTGACTACCTAGATGAAGCTGAACTAATGTTTAATAAGTGTAATTTATGATGCAGGAGGTAAAGTAATGGGGATAATCACTGGGAAGAGTTACTATAAGATGCATTGGAGACCCTGATTGATTTACAGAATTCTAGGGAGTGCAGATGGCAATTATTATACTCAGAACTGAGAAATTATTTCCAAACACAGCAATTCCACTTCTTTCTTTTCCCAACAATATGTTCAAATAATAATATGAGATGTGTATTAAGATAAAGATGTGATTTATGTAAATAGTAAAGAAATAAAACAATCACTGACATATACAAAAATATAAAGGTGGTATGAGATTGAGAATAATGTGTAAGGGTACTTATTTTGCATTTAAAAAGTAAACACTTTGGAAATTTCTAAAAATATTTTTCTATCTTTGAATTTAATGAAAAAGTAAAATTTTTCTGGGACATAATAAAAGTGTGCTGTTTTTCTCGTACATAATAATACAAAGAAGAATGGAATGAATATGTCAGTTTCCAAAAAGATGACTGTCAGAGATACTGACTGAATTAACACTCTTTTACTGATTTTTAACTAAGTTTAAATACAATAATAATTTTAATGTTATATGAATACAAAGAGACTTTTAATCAATTTGGTTTCCATGATGACTAAATTGCAGAAATTCCAAATAGCAAATTTAATGGTCAATTCATAAAGTTTGAAAATTTGAAGAAACAAGTGGAGATTAGTTGTGTGACAAAATTAAATTTTGAGAACAAATCAATTTATCTGCCTTTGTCATGATCAGGTAAGATACTAAGTGCTCAAAAATAAAACCTGATTATTTTGCACTTATTCTTTTATGATAATCATTGTGTAGTGATACTTTATTTAAGGGACAAATGTCAGGAAGAGTATGTGATTTGTCTTCTCTTTTGCAATTTCTGAAACTATAATCACTTGTAATCATTGTATTTTTAAGTGTTCTAAGCCAATTGCTTGTGTTTTATGATTGTCAGACATCCATTTTTTTTCTCAAGAGAATGCATAGAAAAACTACTCAAAGATAGATGAATGGATAGATAGATGAATGGACAAATGAATGATGGATAAACTCATGGATACATTGATGGAGAGAGAAAAAAAAGACAGGGAAGGAGAGACAGTATTTCTCTCTTTCTCTCTCCTTTGAATCCTTTCCCAGTATACACCAAAGTCATTAATTTTAATTGGTTCGTCATTTTCCTTTTCATTTAAACATTTAATTGGTTGTGTAATTATGTCCATAAGTGAAGATGGTATTCAACTTCGAAGTGAAAGTATAGCTATAGGTTGTATGTGAGAATACTTCAGATCACCTGAGCTATTAATTTTGATACCTTAGGATCACTACTGGGGAGGAAGAATTACCTTGAAGGAGCTTGATACTACCACAAGTTTGTGTTTCAAGGTTACTTGGGTAGATTGTTTTCATCTTATAATTGTATCTTGTTTTTAGAGAGATGAGCTCAAATATTTGGCAGTTAGCATTGAATGATGACTGTGTACCCCCAGAGACTTGACCTTAAAATATCATCAAGCTAAGAAGTGGTGAAACCGAACTCTGCTATATAATAGAAATCTCAATGTTTCTGGCATTCTTTTTATCAAATGTGAAGGATTTTCAGTTGTACTAGATAAGAATAAATATATGTATATGTACATTTGTGTGTATAGATATATATGGCAGAATTTAATTTTGTTTATAGCAGAATTATGACATAGATCATTTCAGTTGTAAATTTAAACTTCTTAAAACATGAATGAAAATATATAATACTTAATGGATACCTACCTCAAAAGCATTTAAAATCCTAACAATAATTCTTAACAGCTGTTTCCAGCAAAAAAAGTCAGCCATTCTTACAGACACTTTGCGATGCACCATTTGTATAGCTTGAAAATGTCATAAGTGAGGAAAAGTAATAATTTAAGAAACAAGACAATTTAAAGACAATTTTGAAGAATTTGTCTTCAAAATTTGGACTCTTCAGAAGACAATTTCAGATTTTCTCCTGATATCTGAAGGTTTCATCACTCAGGGAATTTGGTACAGCTCTAAGCAATCTCCATGGGAGACTCTGTAGTAGGGAAGCGATGCCTTATTATCTAGTAGTAAAGACTCATTTTGCAGTTTAAAAAATATTTTTTACACAAAAGAGATTTATTTTCCTAACTTGGATTAGATGCTTTAAAATGACATTCTTGTATAGTATTTTTAATATTTCAAATTCTCTTCTTGATCATCAAAGTGTTTCCATTTTTATAGACATTTTTACTGACATTATATTACTTCATTCAATATTTAGGTGGTAGCTATTCACATTATTTTTTAAAAATTGCTCTTACCATGCAGCATAATAAAAAATTGTGATTTGTCCCCCCATTTATTTAATTTAACTTATTAAGGTGAATCTTATTTTGGAAAGTTCTCCTAACCTCTAAAAATAAATTTTATTTAGGAAAAATATTTAAAATAAATTGATATTACCATTTTTTTAATTCTTAAAATTTAACTTTGATATTGTTTTCACATATTTAGAGGATGTGCAGCCACTTGGTTTAGAATTAATATTTCACTTGAAGATTTTTATCATATTTGGAATTCATTATATGATTTGACTTGAAGAATCAGTTTGTCTATTAGAAAATTATCTTCTGTGTGAGTTGTTAGCCTCATCTCTCTCCCCAACCAGATATTCTGAGAGTAAAAAGAAGTTGCATTTGGAAATAAGGAGACCATAAGTAGCTAAAGAGATGGAAGAGGAACAGAAGTAAGTGGTATAAAGAGGAGAAAATTAGGGAGAAGTGATAGGAGCTAGTGTGAAAAATACATAAGCCAGGGCATTCTAACATATGCTAATACAAATAAAGTATAATGTAATTTCATAACAAATAGTCTGTTTATAAAGTTCTTAGTAAGACTTTCCTCACCACAACAATGATAAAAAAAAGAGTAAATTAGAAAGAAGTAGAGGATGGTGGCTCCCTCTCCAAGCAGGCATTTATTCTACTTACTCTACCTCTCTCTGGAGTCAGCTTCGTAACCATCCAACACATCTGTGAAGTGTTAAAGTTGTGCTTTTAGAGCAACTTAAGTTCTTTCAAATTAAAGAGCCTAGACGTTGGAGCCAAGACATTCAAAAACAGTTTTATGTGTGAGGCCATTCACTTAGAAATTATTGCCTATTACGAATCCTTTTTGTTTCTACCTCCTCCACCTGCAATGCCATACCTCCCTCGGCAGAAAGACTTACTTGGGAATCATTTCTCTGCCACTTATTAGGTTTCCTTTAAAATGCTCATGAATTACACATGGATTGCAGAGTTGCCAATTTAGATTTCAAGATACTATTAAAAAAATTAATCTGGCACCTGTCCATTAAGAACGCTCTACCAGTGTTCACAAGTGAGATCTTGTCTTGAAGGACATGTATCCTATCCATCAGCAACTTCCCTAAATCATCCTGTACCTTGTCTAAAGACTTTTTTCAAAGTTAGGAAGTACTGAAATTTATATTTGGGCATGTCATGGCATGATTTATTGATCAACTGGAGTTTTATCGAAGCTGTTAGCAGCCTGCTGGCTGTACTAGCTGGTGGTTGGGACCCCCCAGCACTACCAACCAAGCCTGAAGTCCCACCACTTAGGTGTCAGGGAAGAGCCAACTTGGCCAGTGGCTTGTGCTGGGGGAATCTAGTTTCCTTAGCACTATCAATTTTTCTCTTTATGCTCTGCATTCATTGGTTTGTGACTTCTCCATATTTACAGTTTCCTTGATTACTCATACTGCATATCTGTCTATTCAACAAAAGTCTGCAAAGTATTTACCTTAGGCCAGAAACCATTATGGGTGCTAGTGATAGGGCAGATAAGAAAATTGACAAAAAGTGCTGCCATCTTGGAGAATGTGAGGAGATTTGACAACTTACAACATAAATATGTAAAGCTCAGTAAATTAGATGATATAAAATAATGCTGTGAAGGGGGATGCAAGAATTCTGAGTGTGATTGTTTTAGTTAATAAAATTGTATTGACTTACATACTATATAAATTTGGGGGGTACACTGTCACTTCTAGTGCCTTCCTAAAAAGTAATTTTTAGTTGGATAGTCAGGAAAGACTTCATAGATCTTGTAACTGAGAGTCCAAAGAGATGAGGAAGTGATCTACACAGACATTTGGGGGGAGAACATTCCTTGCTAGGGTATGACAAGTGGATAAAGCTTCTGCAAGATCAAGCCTCACATTTTGTAGGCAGAACAAAGGAATTTTATGGCTGGAGTAGGAACACATGATGGGGAATAGTAGACGATCAGAGAGGTTACAGAATAGGGAGGAAGGGATGGAGATTGCTATGTACAGTCTTATTTGCTACTGTGATGACTTTAGCTTTTGTTTTGACTAAGTCCTCCCAATGGAGGATTGTAAGGTTTCATTTGTTAATTCACTTTAAGTTTTGAGATTATGTAACGGTTTCTACTTAGGACCCAATAATTTTGCTTCATTACTCTTGTAGTCATCTTCAAACTAGTGTATTAATGTTAAATTCTAATTTAAACTAATTAAAACAAGCTTTGTCTCTTTCTCTTTCTCGTTACTGAATATTTCATTTTTAATTAATTTAAAAGTTTTCTAGAATAAAGAGCCAATGTAGATATAATGTACAACTTATTCTTCATCATATTTAGCTACTTAATTGAAGATGATAATTAGAAAGGACATTCCTTCTTTTGGAAGATGTTGATAAAATTGCTTTTGAATTACTATCACATCAATCGATACCATATTAAGTTGTGTTTCTGGGACCCAAATGTAGATAGTGGTAATGAGTTAATAGCTTTAAGTAGAAACCTTTCATCTCTATTGTCAAGAATGTTTGAAAGTGGGCATACTTTATTGGCTTCAAATCTGGGAAACTAGAAATAACCAGAAATGCTTTTGCTTATATTCTTCCTGCTGGAATTATCTTCTCTTCCTTAGGAAACATTTATTCTCTCTTGTCTTATGGATTTTTGTTTTTTTGCCCAAATTGGGTAGTTTTAAAGAAATTAAGCACTGACAACTAAAGGAGAAATCCTGAGGACACAAAATGATATATATTTTAAAATGGAAAAATATATGAGAAAAATACAGAAGGAAAAGATAAATAGTTCAGCTTTAAAATTAGTCCAAAGAATTACCACAAGCACCAAGTCACTGAGACAATCAGCAAATAGTTATAGAAGGTCTCCTATATGCCAGGCACCAGATACTGCTACGAAAAGGAGAGAGACTCAAATAGTTATACTGTTGTGCAAGAGAAGAGGATGACTCACCAATATGTAACTATATAAATCAGTGCACAGAACGACTATGGTGTACTCTACTATGAAGAAGATTTAATGTGATAATGTGGTTGAGTATAGTTGGTAAGTTGATAGCACTAATCTAGCAATAAGGAGGTCAGGGGATTCGCTCCCTAAGAGGGTGATGTTTCAGTTGAGATTAAAATAAAGTGAAAGAGGTAGGTATTTTGAAGATCCATGGTGTTCTAAGCAGTAGGAATAGCAAATGGGAAGTTTGTGAAATTGAAACCAGTTTGATATTTTCTTGGGGATTAAACATGGCCAGTTTGATTGGCTGTACATGAAGGAATGGGACAGGAGAGACATAGTATAGGGGCTTCAGGGACTAGACTAATAAGGATTTTATAAGGAATGTTTACACACAATATAAATCTTTTAAGTGGTTTGAGATACTGGTGGTATATGACTAGATTTACATTTACTCAATTCCTTCTATATTCAATACAAAGTGTATGTTACTGGGAAGATGTAAATCTGGCTATTACACTTATCCAGGTGAAGGATATTGGTAGGTGGGCTGTAATTGCAACAATAAAATTGGGGAAAATTGCTTGAGTTCCAGAGTTGCTTTACACCAAGGTGTTTGGATTTAGGGACATAGTGGGCTATGGTATTTTATTGAGAAGGGGAAGACTTTATAGCATAGTAGATTCTGCATGGCAGAATTATAGTTAGAGGCATATATGGGATTGATTTTACTTCTTTTCCTCATGTTAAGTTGAGATGACTCAGAATTCAAACAGATATCAAGTAGACATCAAGAAGTTGACTTTGGTAGAGATGTTTAAAGTCATCTCAGGGCTTGGTAAACTATAGTTCACAAGTTAGATCTTATCCTCTACCTAAACCTGTGAGTTAAAAATATTTTTTTTTACATTTTTAAAACATAAAATGCACAGTGTACAAAGACTATTTGTCTTTAAGTGAAGATAGTTGTCCAAATTTGCCCCTTGAGCTATGAAATCTGCAATATTTACTCTCTGGCTTGGTGTAGACGACACTCTGTTAGGAGAGAGTACTGTTAAAGAAGAGAACAACATGGTCATGGACATTGACATTATGTCAACAACAGTAGAAAGGATGGAGAGTTTAGATATAATAGATATATTACATCCTGGATATAATAGATGGTAAGATTTTAAAACAATGATCTCATTATCATCATGATCAATAAAACCTTTTGGTACAAACCAAAATATCAGATCATTCATTTGATCATACCAGAAGCCTAGGCAGGAAATGTTCTCTTTGAGGAACCCGGAGAAGACTAATGCAATTTGAACGAAGAGCAAATGGGAGGATGATATTAGATATGGCTGGACATTTAAGGAGTGGCCAACTACTTCAGGCTTTTTACAGTGATCTTTCAAGAAAGAGGAAGTTATTAACGCTTTCTGAAGGAGGGAGAGCAAATGATATTTGATGGGAGAAGATCACTCTGGCTGTTTGTGCAGTTCATTCTGGCTGTTTGTGCAGTTAGGATGGAAGGAAGCCAACATGGATGAGGAATTAAAATTGCCCACTGGAATTAGAGAAGAGTAGGTCTCATGTAACCTTTGCAAAGGGAGGTTTAGTACAAAATCTATACTTGGAATGGGCTTTCAAATAAATGGGATAATGACCTATGTGTTATTTCTAATGAAGTATTATCATTCTTCTTGCTGTGTAAGAGATACAGGTAGTCAAAATAACAAACTCTTTGGTTTTTTTGTTTAATTCAAAGTTTTGAATCCAAACCCTGGAGATTGTACTCTAAAATATAGAGTAGAATCAGAGACATTTTTTAAACTCTCCTGGTGAATAGAATGTTAATCATGACTCAAAAGACACTGAAATATTTCACTCACACTTTATATTTTTTATATGTTATTTTATTTATTCACCCATGGGAAGTTTTGCCCTAGGCCCATTCAAATCCACAATTCATGCAGCTCAAGTAAGTCCTTCCTTGTGCAACCTTCCATGGCTCTACCAGCTCACACATTTCTGCTCATCTTCTAAGAAAATGTGCTATTCTTTTCACAGAACCACCATGTTTTATGATAATCAAGGTAGCAATCTGTCGCTCACTAGAGCATGGCCTCTCATCAAGACCTGAAGTTTCATACCATTCCTCTGAGACAGAATACTATTTACACTCAAATCATTAAATTCTTTCTTCTGTTTTGAATATACTGTGTTCCTTTAGTCTGAATATTATGTTTCCTTATGTTGCTAAGTGGCTAAGTCATGCTATGAAATCAAGTTTTAATTGCTTACAAACTCCTTCAAATCTAACTTTTGCCAGTTAGGATTAATATATAGTCAAAATCTGTAAATTTATTTCTTTCCGGATAGTATTTATAGCATCCTTTGTTATTTTGTTTTTAATGATTAATGTTTGGAAAAATGCAACATGAGGACTGGAATGATAAATATGTGACTCTTACACAAAGATAATACTTTTCAACTTTTGATTTTAAAATTTTGCTTATCAAAAGAAAAGGTCAATCATTGTTTATGTTTATCCTTTATTGAATTAGTTTCAAGTCATATTTCTCTGTGTGGACATGTTTATTTTTGCTAAAAAATAACACACTATTTCTCGAGACTTTTTCCTTAATATGTTTATGTGTCACTCACCAATTCTGACCCATTTCGTATCCCATTCTTTCTCTCTCTCTCTCTTTTTTTTTTGGTAAATGTTTCCTTTGGCGACTCTCCCATTTGGAAGTTTTCTTTTTTTCTGACAGTTGCTACTTTTCTTAGATGTACACAAATGTTCTTTTCTATGATGTTGTGATTTTTTTTTTTCTCAGAAGCATTATGTACCTTCTCCACAGCTCTTTAGAGAGTCTTTAGAGGTTCCTAATTTCACATGTCACCTAATATAAAGTTTCAAAGACATGACGTCCACTTAAACATTTGCTTTGGCGTAGATTGAAATGTCACTCAACATAGACTAGTAGAAAGTCATACTTTGCCTCCTTGAATGTTACGTCACCTTGAAAAAAAAATCCAGAAACTGACATTTAATTTTCATGTCCTGGGCTGTGGTGTCTTTCTCAATAAAATAGGTTTTGTCAACCAACTTTGCATGTCATGGTTGAAGGCACAGGGTACTGTGTGAGCGCTCACTCACTGAACTGGAAAGGGCTGCAGTGACAAACCACCAGATAAATAAATCCCAGTTGTTCTTCACATTCCAATGCTGACTCTGCTGAAAGCTGTTTGAATTCATTCTAAATTGTGGCTGTATTTATACAACTTTAATTCATTTGAAATCTGAACTTTATGTACAATGCGTTTGTCTCATGTTTAATCATTTTTGTATGCTAAATCCCTGCAAACAAATGTCTTGTCCTTGAGAAAGAGCATACAACTGAAAGGATATTAATTGCCAGCTGGGATACTGCCCCAGTGGTTTGAGCTGTCTGTCTATCTGCTTGCCTGCCTGTGTATCTACCTACTTATTGACCTACCTGCATGCCTGTCCATCTAATCCCTCTATCTTAGTGTAAGTGAATTATTTCATTTTATCACAAAAGTTCATTTGATAAAGTTGATATACTGTCGCTAAGTCATGGTGTCTGCATTCAGAGTTATCCACCAATATTTATAGTTTTTTGGTCTTAAAATTGGTAATTCTCTTTGTAAAAGTGGAAGCTGTTATTGGCTCGAAGAAAGGAAAAATAAAACAAGAAACAAGAAATTTAAGAAACAATTGGAGGTGAGATTTCTCTTGCAGCTATCTGGTCCCTTTCTTTCCTCTCCACTCTCCTACATATTCACCTATCATTACATTTTTAAGATTCCGTGACACATACGAGGATAAAACATTTGCCTTGCTGAAGAACTGAAGTATCAAACATACAGTTTATATCTCTAAAAGTGTAAGAAAAAGAAAAATATCTAAGTAGAGATTCTATTTATGGCATAGTTTTATTCCAGTGTTTTCTGGGTAGACTAAGATGTTGCTAGGTGATTTTATTAGGAGACATAGTATATTAAATAAAAGAAAATGTCTGTATGTACCTTAATCCTGAAATGTTTAGAACTAAGTAGTCCTCTTTGGTAATGTTTTGGATTTATGTAATGTTTTTGCTGTTCCTCTTGAATGGGTGCTGTTTTGTTTATATGGATTTGTTGATGCCAAATACTTGGTAATGATTGCCTGTTGCATTCGACATTCTTCTTGTTTAAGTGGTAAAAATATAGGAAGAGTACCAAAAGAAAATCATATGACGTGTGATTTGCTAAGTTTAGAGCAACGGTTCCAATTTTATTTACCAAGCCTGAGCTTCCTTCTGCTGTCTTTGTTCAATTTAATGCATGCAATATTTCCCCAGCCCTCTCATGCCTGGGGATGCTTAATAGAGCCACAAACAAAGGTCATTGTCATACCTTTTCATATTGCTAGGCCAAGGACAGAACATGGAGGAAGAGAATGTCTGTGTCTTCACAAGAGAAATCTAGAGGTTAGCCAGTCAGTGAGTTTCTTTTTTGTCCCCAAATCACCCATTCCTTCAACTTCTACCAATTAAGGGACTAAACCAAATTCATAATTCACCCTCACTTAAAAATATTATTTTAAGCAAAAGGAAAAACATATAATTCTTTCCATTTTCTCCTCAAACTTGCTTTAGCAGAGCAGTTACCAAACTACAGTTAATCCAAGTCCTCTGTCCAAGAAATTTTCTAAGAAAAATAACTAAATTTAGGAAAAGCATATACTATGGCTCTGCTTTGAAAGTTGTCATTTGTTTTAGATAGAATTCTCTTTTATGAAACTTTAATATCACTATTTTACCCAATATTTTCCAAACACTTAAGGGGAATACTGTAGAAATAATGTTCTATGAAAAACCAGAAAATCAGTTATCCTATTTGATAATGCAGATAAATGTAAAATTTAATATAAGTGAATATTTAAAAAATATCAGTGATAGATCCATTTGATTGTTGTTGTTGATGCCATTGCTCAGGAGGAAATTAAAAAACTGAAAATTAAGAAATCGTGGCATAATCTTCACGTTAGAGAGAGGAATGCAACTGGGTGGCTTTAGCAGAAGGAAATGCTGGAGAAATTTAACACATTACCCTTCCTCCCCCTTGTTTAGCTTTTTGCTGGTATAAATAGTAACAAATTCATTTTATGTTTTTTTTCATTGTGAACATATAACTTAGCAGTAGCTATAGCAAACACTCAAATGTACAATGGACTAGGTGTAGGTTTAACATCATTTTTTTTTTCTTTCATGGTATAAACAGAACAGGGAGTGCACAAGGGCCTCTTGGCATTTGATGGAGATTATTTTTTTTTTAATATATATGTTTTTATTGTTATTTATGTCTTTTACATTTTGTATTCCCCTTGGGTAGCACGAATGCCAGTGAAGAATTTCTGCTTACATTATTGCTTCCAAGATGAGGGTTTAATTGAATTTCACCAGTCACTTTACAGTAGGACCAGGAGTAGAATGTAATTTTTGTGGGTGTGAGAAAAATAATTTGTGTGCATAATGTCAATGTGACTTCATTCAAGATTTCCATTTCCTACATTTTTAAAAATGGAATGATCTTATATGTGTTTGTGAATGTCATAAAAAATAAGTGCTTGTGAAAATTTTGGTGTTCTTAAAATGTGCTCTGTAAATTTCATTATTGACATTTTGGATTGATGAGGCGACCATTTTCTGGCATTCCAAATCTGACTCTGAGTTTGGTTCCCTGATATGAGAGGTGATGCTTGCAGGGGGTCAGAGAACCAGATGATCCTAGCCTCCCATTTTGTGCCACTCACCCTCACTATATTCTTTCTTAACTGTTTGAAATTGTTTTTATCATCTATAAACTGGCTATATTACATCTGGCTATCTTAAAACATTTAGTATATGGATAAGGTTTGCAATAGTGCTAGGTACATGATTTGTGTCCAAGCAAAAAGCTATCATTATGGCTTCTTATTTGCCTGTCATAGAGTCCCTTGCACTGTATCCTAAGTATTCTGTGCTTATCACGGTTTTCTTAGCACTTGGACAGTATTCAATCAATAATGTTTAGACTGCTCAGGAGTTAGTTAAATCATATTTACATCTCTCAGGGAGAGAATAGATACCAATATACTGTGTTTAGCTGAGGTGAAGTTGGCACCACTTGTAAGTGTAAATTTGGTCTTTGAATGTTGCCCCTTATCACAGAGCTGTCAGAGTCCCATATCCTGAAATTAAATCATTGTGTATACACTTTGGTGTCCATCCTACTGGTTTTCGTTTTTCTGGAGTCTGACACATAACTTATGGAACTTTCTGTATTGCTGTCCCCCTTAACAAATATATGTTATAGGGAGAAGATGATTAGAAAATAGGCACTGAGGTTTTCTGAGAGAACAAATTCCTCTTTTCTTTCTTTGCAGTAATAACTTCACAGTTAATAGTTATCATGGCCTTAATATTACTTTAGGTCATAAAAAGGAGATATTATACCCTTTATTTAATAATAGTAAGAAACTTTGAGTTTTCATTTCAGTATTAATTTATTTTATGATGCAGTTGATTATCTTATGTGGTGTTTAAGATATACATTTATATGTATACATATGTACATGTATGTACATAAAATATTTCACAATATAATTTGAAGGAAGCTTGTTTGTTGCTAAAATATTCTTAGTGAAGCATATTTAAGTTAGAATTACAGGTAATAATCAAGTTACATATATAGGTAACTGATTTATATATATATATATTTATATATATATATATTTTTTTAGTTTTTCAATTGATTTTTTGTCCTTTTACTGAAATTCCTACCCCAATAGACTTATCAGTTATGCTTAAGTTAAGATTCATTTTCATAAAAAGTCTAAAACGTAATTAGTTTGCTTTAGAAATATTTCCCCTTCATTTATAATTAAATAACTTAATAAAATATGCAAAGATAATTTTGTATGAATATTTATGCTAAGTTCACCACAAAATTTCCTGCATATACTCTTAAGTACAAAGTGATTTTACATTAAAGTCAATGCACTGAGTAATTTTTTAATATTATTCTAAACTATTTAATGCTTTGAAGGAAAGCCTTCTGATTATTCAAGCGATACCACTTGTCCATAGTCTAGCTAACGTGGCCCATAAAAATGTTCTTTCTGTGAATACTACTGTCTATACTATAAAGAATATGAACAAAGAGGAAGAGAAGCACAATGACTTGGGTGGTGGACTCCGCGTGATTTGGGGGCAGGTGCCCTATGGTGGCAATACTTGATGGGGAGTATCCTAACGTTATGTCAATTAAAACAATAAATTTATAAAAAGGCAAAAAATAATATTTATTCACTCAAGGAATTAATTTAAAAAGTCACTTGGGTGGTTGTTATTAAATAATAAAATTTACTTGAAAGAAATGATGCAGAAGGTAGTGATTGAGGAGTTGTGTCTATAAACTAGTATACTTGTACTTTCTAATATAGTTAGCCTATCTATAGAAGCTTCAGTGAAAGGATAACTAACATACATATAGTACCTCATTTAATGGTATTGGTACTGTATTAATATATATTTTTTCGGAGATGAAGGAACTGATATTACCAAAAGTTGACAAACTTGTCCAGTCACCCATACATTCTGGCAAGTAGTTCATTTCTGAGTCATGATCATTTTCTTAACTATGACATTCCATGTAAATTTAAGATTAACTCCTAAGGTGAGAATTATGCCTAGGAGAGGTATAACTCACTAAATTTTCATATTGTTTCCACAGATACTTTTACTAAGTGTTTCCACATCCTTTATCATGTTTTTGGGTTGGGACAGGGAGGGAGGATCATGAAGTGTGAAAAGAGCAGAGGTCAAATGATTCACACATCCAGTTTCTAGTCAGTTCCCCTGAATATATTTCTAGTTATGCATGCCAACCATTCCTTAAGACTTTGAGGAATTTATGAATTTAGGAGCAAAAAATTTTGTAATAAAACAATGTTAGGAAATTTAGATGAAGGAAGAAGATTAAAAAATTGTCTTGTTTTCAGCAGAAATGAGCTATATCCTTTAAAGCTTGTTCCTTGTATCTTCACAGTAGAGAAAGAAATGCATCATCAAAAATATTGGAATTAAGTCATAATTTCATCAACACAAAAATAATAACTGATCATGTAATATACACCATACCCCAATCTAGGACACTGAGGCTCCAAACTTAAGTCCATCACCAAGTAGCCCACATACTGACTTTGTATCAAAAAAAAAAAAAAACTGTGTAACGGCACATTTATATTTTATAAACATTAACTTCTTTGGTTATCTGCCAAGTGACTTTCAGTCTTAAAATCAAAAAGCTTTTAGTTATTCTAGGTTAAATTTTTAAAAGGAGGTCACTTAATCATGAAAACATCAAAAGCAAAAAGTAATCTATCGTATACAAGGAACAACATTATGGTGAACTTTATAATAGGTGATAAAATAAAACAAAAAATTTAAACAATCTCCTAAAAACAATGCTAACTTCCTTGGAAGCTAGGTTTGGGGAATTTACTTAGCTCATTTATGCTTCCAAGTAACACTGATTGTATTAGTTTACCAAGGTTGCATTAACAAAATACCATGGATTGGGTAAATGAGACAAGAGAAATTAATTTTTCAGTTACAGAAGTCCAAAATCAGCATGCTGAAAAGATTGCTTTTTTGTGAAGTCACAGTGTTCCAGGTCTCTTTCTTTGTCTTATTGATGACAGCTTCTCACAGCTTTATCCTCATATGGCCTCCTTTGTGTATATAAGCCTCTGGTGACGCTTCACATGTCCAAATTTCCACTTCTTATAAGGAAACTGTCAGATTGAATTATAACTCATCTAAAAGACTCAGTTTAAGTAATTTAATCATCTCTCTAGACCTTGTCTCCAAATGAAGTAGCATTCTGAGGTACTGGGCATTAGGACTTCAACATATAATTTGTGAGGGACACAATTCAACTCCTAACTGTAGTACACAATAAACAATTATTTACCAAGTTACTCTAGTAGCTCACTTGGTTTACATAAGTCATTTTTTTTTTATTTCTCATCTGTAAATCCAACTGAAAGTTTGTTTCAAATAAAAATACTATTTTAATATGCTGTAAAATATGTAGCTGAACTCTAAATATAGGATACAATGGGGTTTTTACTTATATTTCACACTTTCTTTGCCTATATTTGGGTGATTTTGTAGAATATTAAAGCAATGTAGTGGATTCATTAAATGGTTCAGGAATAAGAAACAGTAGTAGTAGTCTTTAAACACACTTTTATATAATTCTTTGTAAAATGTAGCTGCCTTATTTATCTTATTCTTCCTACAGACTTTGAATGTATTTTGAAGTTTTTATTTTGATTCCACAGGTCATTTTGATAATGGTTCCATTCAAAATTACTATGTATTGCATTTTGCTACATTTTATAATACACATAGCCTAAAAGTATGTATTTTCTCCATTTTACACATATATATTTCCATTCAAAATGCATATTCCTAAATATTTCCATTGTAAGTACATTCTTCTCAAAATGAGGGCTATAAGAAGTCATATTTCCATCCAATTGCTAGCTGAGTTTTCACTTACACTTTCCCACTCAAGCATACTTTACTATTTATCTTAAGCAATTGAAATTTTCACCCAAGGTTTAGTCCAGTTAGAAGTATATTCTTTTACAATTCAAACTTCAAGCTGTCAAGTTAACACCCTTCTGAAACATAGACATGTTTTTACTCTTGTTCTGATTGACAACTTTCAAATTTTGGGTGTTGTAGAGATGATCTATAAATATGTCACACTATCAGCTTATATGTGTTGACTATTTTACATTTCACTGATTGTATCTTAAGTAATGAGTGTGCTTCTCTGTTCTATAGTTGCCATTCTTGGCAAAGTTAAATGAGGATTTTACTGGATGTTTAACAATTCAAATATACAATATGCACAGGAATCTTTACCCATGTCACTGTAATAACCATGAATACCCATGGTGATTGTGAGACTTTTGATCATACCAAATTAGTCATTAAATTATTGAGTTAATGTGACAGTTTTTTCCTTACTATTTTATATTAATATGTATATCTTAACAAGACATAAATGTTTAGATTACATGAAAATATATCTGAAAGTTTCCCATTAAACCAAGAAAGGAGAGGTAACTAAGGCATAAGGTAGAGATTCAAGGGATAACTGATAAGCAGAACAGATTTAGAATTCTTCAGACTTGGGTATTCCTGCAGTCTTCTTATGAAAAATAAATAAAATATCAAGAAATGAAATAAATATCATAGAGAATCTTATTTTATAATTAACTGGTACTTTAAAGCAAATTTTAGTGCTGTATCTTTTGTCATAGAAGTAACACAGCTAATTTATCTTGAAATCCAGTAGGATAAGGACAAATTGATAGTCATGTTCTCACATTTTGTTGCTCTTTAAATTGTAGAATATTAATTATTTTTCCAAGAGATAATAGATATGCCCATCTTAGCTATTATAAAGGCACAAGTTTAATTAGTTCATCTTAAGAATCAGTCATACCATTCACTTTATGACCCAGCAATTAAGTAATCCTATTAAGATAGAGAAACCATGCCTAAAATTGGCAAGGTAGAATCATAAGACATAATTTCAGGAAGGTGAGTGAGAGTCTCATTAGCACTCTGCCAAAGGTGTACTTTTTTTTTAAAAAAAGTCTGACATGCAAAAAGAATATGAGCTCGTAATTGATTAATTTGTGCGTGGCTTCTCATAAAATAACCACATTAGCAAACAAATAATACTAGATTAAAAGTGGTGAAGATGCATTTTTAGATAAAAAGTTTTAATTTAATGCTAGCATTTTTTTGGTGCACTTCCATACAGTCTTTATAGTTGTTTTGTTATAGATTTATCTGGGTGTGGAAGAGGTGGATGTATAATGGATGATATGTAGACTGCAGCTGACAAGTCAAGCTTTGAATCATACCTCAGCCACTACCCAATATGGCATAAGGGAAGGAAAGTCTTAGAATCTTGCTTTTCTCATGTGAAAAAATACAAACATCAATCTTAGTATGTTGTGCTGTTTAAATGAGATCACTTAAATGAGAAAATTTCTAAAAATGCAGAGTACACTGTCTGGAATATACCAGGTACTCAAATTTTAGAATCCTTATCCTGGTGTCCCTTACCTGTCTGCTCTCCTAAATGGTTAAAATAGCTTTATTAAAAAACACTTCTCTTCTCCACTCCTCCTACTGAAGAAAAATAGAGGAACTGACAGTTCCCTCTTTAGTAGCTTTTATCTACTTACCTTCTTGAATTTCTAGAGTTAGACATTATCTGGTATGTCATTAATTTAGCTCATGTTTCTGGAGTGGAATTTTTTATCCAGATATTGTGTGTTTTCAGTGAGTTTTGGCACAGACTCATGTCTTTGATTTCTGTGGGGAATGTGTTTATTTATTTATATGATGTATTTTTTTTTCCTGTTGAATAGGTGGTAGAAAGAAGGAAGAAATCATAATTAAAATTTTTAGTCCCAAATAATGTCCTAAGTTTTCTTTGAAGGGATATAGTGTTATAATTATTTAAACTTGGAAACTATTAAACTATCCTTTTTTTTTCTTGTAGAATCTCAAACTGAAATGACTGTCAGCAGTACGAGGCACATGCCAGTATATACTGCCAACTGGAGAGTTCTTTTCCCAACAATTTTTTTAGAATTGTCTATATGCCAATCTTGAGAAAATCTCAGTAAACTAGTAGAAATTTCCTTTGTGTAGAAGTGAATTTGGTTCAGATATTTTGACTTCACTATTAGAAGTGTGTAAGTCAAATTTTTTATAACTGGGGCTAAATGACCCATTTTCCAAATAATACTAGACATCTCTTAGTATATTATATTTATTAGTCCTAAAAGGATACCACAAGCACCAAAATAATTGATATAACATCTAAAATTACCAATAAATGCTTGACACTCATATTTAGCAAATGTTGTGTTCATTCTAGTGCCTTCTTTACTGCACAAGTGACATGCTTCTTCATCCTAGTAACTCTCTGAAGACAAAACAAAAAAAAATGCCAAGTAGGAATAAACAGTTAAGTTGCATAAAGGAAAATTATAATTTCTATTATCTTAGTCACCATGGATTAAAAAGCTTATTTTTAGCCTCTCTAAATAAATTATTAGAGTTAATATAAGCAGGACGGCAGAGATTTTAAGGAAACACTTGAGTGAGATACCCATTTCTAAGAGTGATTGGAGGCAGATATTAATGACAACAATATTTGGGATGCCATAATTGCCTTGAAGTAATATTAACTTGAGATATTTCCAGCACTCAGAAATGTTCCTGGCATGCAGAAATACGCAGTTAGAATGTGTTGAGCAATTTAAAATTTGTTTAAAGCCAAAAGATAGCCAGAATCTTGAATAAATAATTTCTTAATAGAAATTCCATGTACTATACTTCCAACGATGCAAGAAATACATAGTAATTTTTTAATATTGATGAACACTGGTATGTACATGCATGATCAGAGAAGCAGTCAATGAGCTCAACAGATAAAAAGAATCAAAATTCATTGTATTTGCATTTATTTTATGTGTTGCAACAATAAGATATGGAAGTCAAACTCTTTGATGGTTTGCCTGTCTGAATTATGGACTTTATTATAATATTTGATAATAAAATGAACTTCACAAGTGACTTTTCTTTTAGGTGATCTTCTTCCACCTTTTATCTTCAATCACTCCATCTCACGTAGTATTTGCATATAGGAAGGCTACTGTTTTTTGTGCATTGATTTTGTATCCTGCTAATGTACTGAACTGGTCTATTATTTTGAGTAGTTTTTCTATGGAGTTTTTAGGGTTTTGTATATATATTATCATATCATCTGCAAATAGAGACAGTTTAATTTCTTCTTTTCCTACTTGAATCCCTTGAATGTCTTTCTCTTGTCTAATTGCTCTGGCTAGGACTTCCAGTATTATATTGAAAAGTAATAGTGAGAGTGGACATCCTTTCCTTGTTCCTGATCTTAGGGGAAAGGCCTTCAGCTTCTCACCGTTGAGGATAATATTGGCTGTGGGTTTCTCATATACGGCTTTTATTATGTTGAGGTATGTTCCTTCTATCCCAAGGATTTCAAGGGCTTTTATCATAAATGGGTGTTGCACTTTGTCAAATGCTTTCTCAGCGTCTATTGATATGATCATATGGTCTTTGTTTTTCTTTTTGTTGATGTGTTGGATTACATTGATTGATTTTCGGATGTTGAACCATCCTTGTGTCCCTGGAATA